>VDFB02286920.1:0-241493 GCA_007258455.2 Sequoia sempervirens
AATACTCTTGATAAAATTATTTAATAACGAAAGAAGTAGCTCGTTATGCATCGCCATTTAAAAAAAAAACGTAGGTGAAACAGAGAACATGTTGTGGGGTATGGAAATGTGCCTGAACCGATGTTAATTTCATACTACCTATCTAAGGCTGAGTTGAACGTTATAAACGGGCTAAGATACTGACATTGATGCTATCCCTGGGCATTAAGTATAGTTTGAAAGACTCTAATACTAATAATAGTGCCCGATGAAAATTAACATTAATACGGGGAACAAGTTCCAGGGTGGTAGTAAAGTCAGTAGTAACTTAAAACAGAGAATAACGAATATTGCAAAATGAACTATTCGCTGAAGGCTCTAATGGCATAACGGTAGTTAATGGTTCCAGTTTAATGAAAGCAATCCCATTGGTAAAAATGCAATTGTTACTGCTACTAGGGTTCCTCTTATCCCGTAATAGTGATAGACTTAAACTATTGCATTAATATCGTTCATCTAGCATAATGCAGTTCACATTAACATTATTTCCATTCTTTAACCATGTATTTATTCAGTGAAATGTCAATGCCAATCTTGTCTGAAACGTTCCCTTTTGTCTAGTTATTCTGCCACCGTCAAGAAACCCCCACACTTTCCCTTATATCAATGTCTAAATTATAATCGATAGAAGTATTCAATATGAAGATAAAACCCCAATTATCTAAATGTCCCCTCTTTAAATAGAGCAGAATTTTTTAAAAAAAATTCCTTCTGGTGGTTAAACTGCATAAGCCTATTTATCAATTATTAAGTTAGAGTAAAATGTTGGGAGAGTGGCTTGTAAATTCGTAGCTGTTATCATATCTGTGAATTAGCAATAATTATAGCAGCAAGATAACAATGACATTAACCACTTCGAATTTCATTGCTGAACAACTCAATGGTAATCTAGTTTATTATTGTATAAGATGATAACATTATTAACAATAGGCTGAAAATCATATTAAAATTGATAATTAGTAGCATTCCATTTCAGATTTCGTTGTACGATAAATATAAGATATACAAATTTATCATTAATAGTGTGGACAGTATTGGCGAACACTATCCTATGAATTGCAGCACAAATAATGATAATTTGAAAAGTGGTTAAATTTATATTTCAAGTAGTTAATAGTTTATAGTCAAAACATAAAAATACTACTCTATCTACTCTTGCATTATATTTCACTACCTTACTGTAATCGTTAATCTCATTCGTAATGTCCTTAGGTTTAAAGGTTGAGTTTTGAGTTCTACGTTGCAATGTCTAGTTTGTAAATGTAAAAAAAAAAAAACTTACCAAGAAATGCTGCATGAGGCATCCACATATACCCTCCTATTCACTTTAAATAATACTAGGCCTAGTGTTCAAACTTTCTACTCTGTTAAAATTATATTAGCATAAACAAAGAGAAATTAGGGTGGGCCCCAGTTTAATATATCATGGGTCATTTGATATATGCTTACAAAATTTCCACTCATAGTTTATTTTTCTTTAAGAGAGAAGAAACATAAATAAGAAACATGAATATTTGTTTTTAATAAATAATCAAAAAGTTAAAGTGATTATTAGATAGTATAAAAAAAAAGTAGACAATTTTGTTATGGTAAAAAAAAGAAGAAGTGAGACTATTTATTACATAAAATGCATACAAAGCATATTTAGATGAATAAATACAATTACACATTATATTGATCGTTGTTTTGAAAATGTGTAATTAATATAAAACTACTATATATTTTATGTGATTATTCTACTTGAAATGGAAAGTTTAAATTATGGACATGACAGATTAATTAATTGCATAGTTGATTACTACACTTGTTAGTTTCAATATTGTGCTTTTAAAAAAAAAAAAAATGAAAGAAAAAAAATTTGTTGGGTTTTTCTAGTGTAAAATTCTAGGCATGACACTCATGTTCCTCGCTAAAATCAGCTTGTCATATTTTCTCACCGAACTTTATCCTTCTTATCAGCTTCTCTTCCACAGACTTGAATTTTATAGAAGCTAAATATTTAAGTAATTCTAATAGGAAGTTTAAAGATTTTAATAATTTGTTCGATTCTTACAATCTATCACTGTTTTACCCTGAAATATAAATATTTTCATTATTCTAGCATAATAAAAAATGCTCACCTTTGATCATGATTCGAAAGGCACTTCTAGAACCAGCCAAATAGAAAGAAAAGCTATTCATTAATTCTCCTTCTCTCAATCACGATTTGTTTCTCACCTCTCTCTTTCTTTAAGTCCTCAGGGATACCATTAGGAATTTGATAATAAATGCAAGTAGACAAATGATATTTCCAACCATAACATTCACTTTCTAATATAATTTGGCAACCCGTCCTTGTTCGCATTTAGAATTGAAACATTGTACGTAATTTAATGCTTCCTTTCTAAAATCTTTTGATCACCTTTCATAGCTGCAATGTTTAGACTTGCAAAGGTGTAGCAAAATTAATAAACTCTCTTGATTTCATTATTAACCTGCCGCAAAGAACTCACTTGAACATGGTAGGGTGTATAGATTTAAATAAACTCACTGATTCTATTATCAATTCCCAAATGTTATCCGCAAAACTAAAGGAAAATTGGCTTCTCACGTTTTTGCAACCGTAACCATCTCAAACTTGGAGGAAGCTTGGTTCGTGTGTCTTCTCTGATGTCGTCAATGAGAAGATTGTTCAAGTGAAGAAATTGAGGACCAATGGGAAGATTATTTAATTCTCTTGGTCTGCGCAATGTTTCAAGCCTTTTCCAATTACCTCCGTTTAGTCAAAGCTGAGAGAAATTGATGTTATTGGATATAGTGTTTAGATGAGCTCCTTCGCATAGTCTAGTAATCTAAATTTATATAATCTCCCTGATACCACTGGCAACCTTTCACCGCTGCAACATTTATACTTAGGAGAGTGTACAAATCTAAATAACCTCCCTGAAACCATTGGCGTCCCAACTCAGCTGCAACGTCTAAAATTCATTTTATGATATTCTTGGCAACCTGTTACTGTGGCACCATTTTGAGTAGAGGCATTGTGCAGAATTAAAGAGTCTCCCTGAAACCTTTGGAAACCGTCCCAGCTGCAAAGTTTAGATTTGCATAGGTGTAGTAAATTAAATAATTTCTCTGATTTCATTTGTCAAACTGTCTTAGCCGTGTACATAAACATAATAGAAAGTTTAAAAGTTTTAAATGATCTCTCTGATTTTATTAATCAACCTATCTCTGTTGTAGATATATTCACTTAGTTTAGTGACAGCATCAAGAATATAAACATAAACGTAGATTAGAGGATGGTTAACCTTTGGATATCTTTTCAACATATCTTGACGTCTTGATATATATCATTGTCCGCATAATAATTTATTATTATCCACCCAGCTAAGATAATAGATATGGCAAAATTGGAGATCGGGAAAATGTTATAAAGAATTTTAATTAGATAGTTGATTAGTAAATAAAGTATTTAATTCACTTTAGAAGAAAATGAATTGGGTAAATAATTAAAGTGAAAATGGTTATTTCGATAGGTTATTTAATAAAATATTATTTAATAAAGGATTCTAACGAAAAAAATATATTATTAAAATAGGTATTTAATTTTGTTGTAGATAAATGAACTGTGTATTTAGTTAAAGTAAATTGATTTATATGGTTAATTAAGATTTAGGGTTCGTTAAAGGAGATAAGTGATTCTACATTTACATAGTTTCTTTTACTTGAAGGTTAAATGATAAAGTTATTTTTAAGTGAGGATAAATACCAGGTTCATAGGTTAATTAATTTAAATGATACTGATTAAATGTTAAATGGTTTTAATTACCCTTTTGTTAACTAATGAGTCTGTGAATGATAATGATTTATCAAAACTACTATGTGAAATAATTCATTAGTATCGTCACTTTAGTATTATAATAATAGAATTGTCATCTTAGTAATACATTTTAAAGTTATAATTAGGATTCGTAGTAAAGAGTCGATAGAGATGGTATCTTATAAATGATATAGTTATTTTAAATATAATTATTTGTAGTAAATACTCTCTTAATTGAATTAAGTGGATATGTTAAAATAAGTGATAAGAACGTTGAAATAATGCTTAAATTAAAGGAGAAATTTTTATGTATAAATACACATCTGGATAGCTTTAGGCTCTTTTCAATTAGATGAGTTTATTTTGGATAAGATATATAGAATGTTTCTTTTATTATTAGTGGTTAAATATACCCGTGAATGTTTGTATTATATTAGTCCAATACTTTATTAAGGAGTCTACACTTGATAGTTGTTATATTAAAATAGTAGTCTTGAAAAAAAAGTATTTGTGGTTGGGACATAAGATGCATCAAGGGGGTAATGTTTAGAAGGGAAACAGTATATTGATTCCTTGGGATCATTAGAGAGTTAGTTTTATGGATGCATTTGGAAATCTTACAATTGGTGGTTGTATTAACTCTTTAATTGAGGAATTGTGCATGTTAGAATTAATCATCATGGTTAAGTATTGTAGTAAACTCTATTTGTCTTCATTTTGGTAGTTTTATAAATTTGCACTAACGTTGAAATAATGGTTCTTGAATTGAGACTTCCTTTTAATTATTTCTTTTGGATTGTTGATTAGGGGATAACTTTATGACGACCCGAGTCTCTAATAAATGTTGTCCTTATATGGATACTTATTTAGAGTCTTGAGATGGTAATTGTTTTGGTCATTAAGTAGGTTGGTTTCTTTTATTTGGAAATGCGAATAGATAATTGTTGTCATTGCTATGTCGCTAATTTTATGAAGGTGATTTGCATACCACTATAAGGGGGTTCTTGTGAGGAGAAAATTGAGGTCTCCCGTGGAATACCTAGTTGGTGGCTTTTGGTTTTATTAAGTGATTTTTGTTGAATTAAAGGTTGATTTTCTTCTATGATTCCTTTTGAGGTGACACCATTATTGATTTGTGGATGGGTCTTGAGGAATCTTCCTTTTTATGGCTTTTCTGAGTTACTCTCATGTTTGAGGAAATTTTATCCTTGTGTTGGAATTATTTGGAAAAAACTTGTGTTGCTTCTTTTTACCTTTGTTTGTGGGTTTTCATTCGCTTGGCTTCCAGAGGCTTGAGATGATTGATAATTGATGTTCTCTTTATGTGCCCTTGATGTGGCAAGTGTTTTGCTCTATGATTTTGAAAAGGGCTAAAGGGGAATTGTTGAGACTTTGATTATGTAATTTGTTGAAGTAAGATGGGTAATGCCCTTCGCATCGCTTTTTATGATTCTTTTGTTCTAATTATGATGGTACAACCTTGGTTTTTATGTTGTTGGGTCCTAGGAGTGGCTCCTCGGGCCTTCTGCTACTGCTTAAGGAAGGGCTCAGAGAACCCACGAGTGAGTTAGTAAACAAGTGATAACCTAATAATTAACTTAGGAGGGTTGGGTAGTAATATCATTACAAGATTTTAAAATATGGATACCTCGGCTCATTAGTCCTTCCGCTAGTACTCAGCCGTGGTTGGCAAGGTCGACCTCGCCCCCACGAGGTCTAATGGGCTCCTGATGAGCCACCCTCATGGTGTCGCACTTCAAGCAGGGAGTGAAGGGCCGTGAAGATCCATAGATGTGGCTGCTCTACTTTTGGAGGAAGGGCCAGAGAACCCATGTAGGCTATGCAATGACACTCTTCCTAGCTGCCCATGTGGGTTTTACTTTATTGTGTTCCTCCTGGAAGTAGGCTATGGGAGTTGGTTTCATTGTCGCTCAGTTCCTGATTTAAATCTGATTTATGATTATTGTTTTGATACATCTTTACATGTGTTGTATGATCTCATTTATATTTGATTTACGACCTGTATCTTATGACACCGTGATATGATGTTATTATATTGTTTAATTGTGTAATTTGAATCAGATTTATGTTTATTAACTAATGGAAGTGTTTGATCATTCTTTGGTGACTTGTTTATTGGTCATTGCTTTGATTTATGTGATGAGACTTGTGACTTTTAAGTTATTATGTTGGACTCTTGTAATCCTGCATTTAAGGATACTTTTGTATGTTGTTGAGTCTTGTGGTTCCCTGTTTGGATGTTCTTGGTTGTGGTCTCTTTCTTGTTAGCTCCTAGCACGGGGGGTGGGTCTTCGGACTCACATGGTCGGGTGGAACGTGCTAAGCACCCCATTGGGTCCCCAGTCGAGGATTGAGAGGTGCAGATTGGTGCAGTTGTAGCGACTCCAGAGTTGTACTTGTTTTGGAGCCAGTTATGATGCTTTGTATTCATCTATTTTGTATCATGGTATCTTGTGTAAGGTTTCCATTTATGTTTGGAAACATTTTTGTATCATTGTATCTCTAGAACATTGTACTATAATGTAATGTTAACTCGGTGTGGATATTGGCCGTGGCAGTTGTTATTCATTGTGTTGAGTTAATTATTTGTATGTTGTACTTACTCAAATGGTTGCTTATCAATGATTATCATGTATGTGTTATATTTGTTAATGTTTATTTTGTTATGGATTATATCTTTGGCTTTTATTCTTTATTGTCGTGGTGTGGATCTAAGTCTCGTAATGACTCCTCGTGTACCCCAAGGGATGTATGTGTTAGTGAATCTGCTTAAATGAAATTCATGTCATGACTTAGTGTGTATTACATGTATGTTATGTTATCTTAAAAAAAAAAAAAAAAAAATGCCGTAATTATTACCTTTTAGTCCCTAGTTCAGATCTGCATGCTACATATAAGTTTAGATGATCAAAAAAATACTTGATGGTGTCAATTTTTTTTTTTATTGATCTGAACCAAATAATAATAGATAAAATACAACTTATAGATGGTAAATTTTTAACTATTAAATGTGTTTATTAATTTTATAGATGATTACTCAATTCCTATCTCTAACCACATTTCTATACATAATCAAATAAATAAGATAAAATTTGCAAAGATGAACCATCAATACTCAGTGTTATCCTCATTCTAAATAATTAAAAAAATTATTATTGTTTATATTAATTACATAATCAAATTTTACATTTTAAAATTTTATCTATATTGATGTGTTAAATGTGCATGTCATTGTAGCTTCAATGGATCACCAAAACAGTAGAGAACATATGCTACATTTTCCTATTGATCTTAACCAAACAACAACAATGAATACAATGCAAAGTGAAGATTGTATAGAAATTATAGAATCGATTTCAATCAATTTTATGCATTTAATTTGTAAATTAATTTTGTTAAATATGCATGCTATTATGAGTTGAGAGGATCAATAAAATACTCAACAATATATGTTACATTTTTCTATTGATCTTAATCAAGTAGCAACAACAATATATGTAATGCAAAATAGAATGGTAACAATATGGTAACTAAAAATTTCTAAATTATAATAGATATGTTTTTATTTGGTGGCCTAATTTATTTAATATTTAACTAATTAATCAATTTTGTGGTTTGATTTATTATTGTGCAGTCAACTTTTCATGCATCAAATGGTGTGAGAAGGCTAGATTTTGATGATCCACAAAAGAAAAAAAAGTCATTAATTGTTTAAGCTTCACAATACAAAAAAAAAAGAATTATTTTCATGCAACAATACAGTGAGTACAGTTATTCAAAAGTATTTTAGTAGTTTACATAACAATACTTCTTATTTTTATTTCATATGTTAACTATAAGTCATATAAGTTTAGATGATAAAAAAAATACTTGATGGTGTCAATTTTTTTTTTATTGATCTAAACCAAATAATAACAGATAAAATACAACTTATAGATGGTAAATTTTTAACTATTAAATGTGTTTATTAATTTTATAGATGATTACTCAATTCCTATCTCTAACCACATTTCTATACATAATCAAATAAATAAGATAAAATTTGCAAAGATGAACCATCAATACTCAGTGTTATCCTCATTCTAAATAATTAAAAAAATTATTATTGTTTATATTAATTACATAATCAAATTTTACATTTTAAAATTTTATCTATATTGATGTGTTAAATGTGCATGTCATTGTAGCTTCAATGGATCACCAAAACAATAGAGAACATATGCTACATTTTCCTATTGATCTTAACCAAACAACAACAATGAATACAATGCAAAGTGAAGATCAGATAGAAATTATAGAATCGATTTCAATCAATTTTATGCATTTAATTTGTAAATTAATTTTGTTAAATATGCATGCTATTATGAGTTGAGAGGATCAATAAAATACTCAACAATATATGTTACATTTTTCTATTGATCTTAATCAAGTAGCAACAACAATATATGTAATGCAAAATAGAATGGTAACAATATGGTAACTAAAAATTTCTAAATTATAATAGATATGTTTTTATTTGGTGGCCTAATTTATTTAATATTTAACTAATTAATCAATTTTGTGGTTTGATTTATTATTGTGCAGTCAACTTTTCATGCATCAAATGGTGTGAGAAGGCTAGATTTTGATGATCCAATAAATACAATAAAAAGTCATTAATTGTTTAAGCTTCACAATACCAAAAAAAAGAATTATTTTCATGCAACAATACAGTGAGTACAGTTATTCAAAAGTATTTTAGTAGTTTACATAACAATACTTCTTATTTTTATTTCATATGTTAACTATAAGTCATATAAGTTTAGATGATCAAAAAAATACTTGATGGTGTCAATTTTTTTTTTATTGATCTGAACCAAATAATAACAGATAAAATACAACTTATAGATGGTAAATTTTTAACTATTAAATGTGTTTATTAATTTTATAGATGATTACTCAATTCCTATCTCTAACCACATTTCTATACTTAACCAAATAAATAAGATAAAATTTGCAAAGATGAACCATCAATACTTAGTGTTATCCTCATTCCAAATAATTAAAAAAATTAATATTGTTTATATTAATTACATAATCAAATTTTACATTTTAAAATTTTATCTATATTGATGTGTTAAATGTGCATGTCATTGTAGCTTCAATGGATCACCAAAACAGTAGAGAACATATGCTACATTTTCTTATCGATCTTAACCAAACAACAACAATGAATACAATGCAAATTGAAGATTGTATAGAAAATATAGAATCGATTTCAATCAATTTTATGCATTTAATTTGTAAATTAATTTTGTTAAATATGCATGCTATTATGAGTTGAGAGGATCAATAAAATACTCAACAATATATGTTACATTTTTCTATTGATCTTAATCAAGTAGCAACAACAATATATGTAATGCAAAATAGAATGGTAACAATATGGTAACTAAAAATTTCTAAATTATAATAGATATGTTTTTATTTGGTGGCCTAATTTATTTAATATTTAACTAATTAATCAATTTTGTGGTTTGATTTATTATTGTGCAGTCAACTTTTCATGCATCAAATGGTGTGAGAAGGCTAGATTTTGATGATCCACAATACAATAAAAGTCATTAATTGTTTAAGCTTCACAATACAAAAAAAAAAGAATTATTTTCATGCAACAATACAGTGAGTACAGTTATTCAAAAGTATTTTAGTAGTTTACATAACAATACTTCTTATTTTTATTTCATATGTTAACTATAAGTCATATAAGTTTAGATGATAAAAAAAATACTTGATGGTGTCAATTTTTTTTTTATTGATCTAAACCAAATAATAACAGATAAAATACAACTTATAGATGGTAAATTTTTAACTATTAAATGTGTTTATTAATTTTATAGATGATTACTCAATTCCTATCTCTAACCACATTTCTATACATAATCAAATAAATAAGATAAAATTTGCAAAGATGAACCATCAATACTCAGTGTTATCCTCATTCTAAATAATTAAAAAAATTATTATTGTTTATATTAATTACATAATCAAATTTTACATTTTAAAATTTTATCTATATTGATGTGTTAAATGTGCATGTCATTGTAGCTTCAATGGATCACCAAAACAATAGAGAACATATGCTACATTTTCCTATTGATCTTAACCAAACAACAACAATGAATACAATGCAAAGTGAAGATTGTATAGAAATTGAGAATCGATTTCAATCAATTTTATGCATTTAATTTGTAAATTAATTTTGTTAAATATGCATGCTATTATGAGTTGAGAGGATCAATAAAATACTCAACAATATATACATATTTTTCTATTGATCTTAATCAAGTAGCAACAACAATATATGTAATACAAAATAGAATGGTACAATATGGTAACTAAAAATTTCTAAATTATAATAGATATGTTTTTATTTGGTGGCCTAAATTATTTAATATTTAACTAATTAATCACTTTGGGTTTGATTTATTATTGTGTAAAATAACTTTTCATGCATCAAATGGTGTGAGAAGGCTAGATTTTGATGATCCACAATACAATAAAAAGTCATTAATTGTTTGCTTCACAATACAAAAAAAAAGAATTATTTTCATGCAACAATACAGTGAGTACATTATTCAAAAGTATTTTAGTAGTTTACATAACAATACTTCTTATTTTTATTTCATATGTTAACTATAAGTCATATAAGTTTAGATGATCAAAAAATATGTAATGCTCATCATAATAACCTAAAGAATGATGCAATTGCGAATTAAAAGTGTAATAATTTTTTTTTAATGTTTAATTATTAAGTTAATTAGTTGCATACATTCATTAAGCTATGCAATGTTACACTACTTTGAGTTTCCATAAGCGACTTTAGTATTTCGCATTGCACATATTAATTAATAGCATAAAGATAAACATTGCATAACATTGAATTTCATTCAAGATAAAATAAAGTACAAACTTGTTTTATTTATTGCATTTGATAAAATATACAATACTCATCCATCTGATGAGGTAGTTCAATAATGATTACATTTTACAAGTGTTCACCTCATAACAATTGAGGGATGTTTTAAATACAAGGTTTACAAATTACAATGAAGAAGTACACATAAGTTTCCAAGCGTGAGCTCTCCATCCATGAAGCTCTCGATGCCATGATCACAAACTGGGGACCCAACAGAGTAAGGTGCACATTCCACCCAACCATATGGTACCCGTAGGTCCACCCCCCATGCTAGGAGATAGTAATATGGTTACCTAGACATATTCTACTAACCCTAGACACTAGTACATAACAGACTAATGGTTACATTGCTTCCAGTTTTTGACGATTAAATGAATTACATACATAAGGTTAACTGTTACTTTAGGTGGAGTGTCATCACAACGTTGCAAAGGTTACCCTGGTGTTTCTTCCTAGGTTCCGGCCCCCAACATGGGTTACCCTGGTAACCTCTTACGAAACCCGGCCCCATTGCTAATCATTGCGGAATCGTATGTCTCTTGAAGAAACAAGACACCGATTTGCCATTCCAGGCCTTCTCATCTTATACTCAAGACTATAGTAGCTCAAGAGTCGATAAGTGAGGCATAAACATCTTGTTAAGAGTTTTAATCTAACTACTGTGTTATTTAATTATCACTGACTTACTAACTCTTTGCAAGTTACCCTAACACCACTTTGTGTGTCGGCCCTTACAAAAAGCCACTCCCCTAAACATAACAAAGGAATTCTAAATTCACTATCTAGGGTAGACAAAGTGCACAATTTTCAACTTATAGAACCAAATATTCCACAATAATCATCACAATACATTCACAAAATCAGGTGCACTACCCTAACTTGTTCACACACATAAAACCATATTCAAATTTACTCCCTTAAAGAGACTGCAACTGGAAGACTTAAAATCTCATAAAGATAAATCTTTTCCCCCCTTTTTCCCAAAAAAACATAAGACAACTAAAAATGAATACAAGTCTATCATTGGGATATGTTAAATCCAATCAAACAATTAAGAGAGAGAAAGTATTTATTTCTAATATTCCCTTTACTAAACAACAGTTCTCTACACATTAAATAAATATACTCATTGAATTCATAATATGCATAACTATGTAAATAACAGTAAATTTTATTTCTCATTTGCCCAAATATTCTTTTCCACATTAATACTTTAATCATATATTCTCAATAACAAAAAATATATACATAATGCATATATATATATATATATATATATATATATACACATATACATATATACATACATTTATACATATTATATATATATGGTATATATTCACACACACACATATATATATATATATAATATATACAAATATATATATAATATATTAAATAAAATACAAAAAACCCTAAATCAGATTTCAAAAGTCAAATTACAGTGAAATCAAAAGAGTCTGCGTTTATCACAAAAGTTCGCATTTTATACAACCTCGGCTCTGTGTATACATAGTACACAGCCTGCGGCTGGGCATAGGTGCAGCCCTCCCCGTATGGGGAGGCGGCTGTGTGGCAGCCGCCGCTACCTGTGAGGGCAGCGCTGGCTGCCTCCACAGCTGTCGCCCCATATGGGGGCGGCTGTGGGGTAGCCCCGCGACCCCCAATACAATACATACTAACTTTTAATATCATTCAAAATAATTTAAACGGAATTCGCGTGTAAAATTCACAATTTTTCATATTCAATAACATTTTTTAAAAAGAACACAGAAAATGAAAACCCTTGCCTTCGCCCGTATGGCGATTCCATTAAATTTAAATAAACAAATAATTTAAATAAGTTCCTTCCACAATCCAATTTATAAATATATATGTATATGATGAAATATATATGTATAGATATATATATATATGTATATATATTATATATATATATATATGTATATTTATACAAATCCACAGGGTTTCATTCTAGAAGAATAAATAATTTCAACAGAGTTTCTGTAGGGGAAATTGGGGAAATATGCACAGTATTTTTCATTCAAATCCTAAATTACCCCAAAGGTTTCAATTTCCTTTTATAGAGAATAAGCTACAGAGATTTTCTGAAAATGACAAATCCTCACAAAAGAAGGATACAGTAAACAATTTTCCCGAAAAGTACAGGGATTTCCAATAAATTGAAATTTTCTTTCACAGATAA
The DNA here is from genome assembly GCA_007258455.2 of Sequoia sempervirens. NCBI lineage: Eukaryota > Viridiplantae > Streptophyta > Pinopsida > Cupressales > Cupressaceae > Sequoia > Sequoia sempervirens. The sequence goes on from VDFB02286920.1 coordinate 13,027, forward strand.
TCTTTTCAATAACACCAAATTAAAACCACAAGATGAATACCTAATTTCCCAAAGCTTTTGAAAACAATCTGGAGAAGAACTCCTCTGTTGTAGCCTGTAGCCTTTCAAAACTTTTCCCGAGAACAAAGCCCAAATTGCAACCAGAGATTTTCCACAAATTTGCACAAAAGTACCAAAAAGCATATACCAAGAATTTTTATAGAGCACAAAATATTTTCCCCGTGAATGATAGGATAACCTTTGTGATTTCCCAGATCGACTATTACCTCCATAAACAAATTTCCTCAACAATAATCAATTAATGCACTGGCACACATGTCGAGAAGTGGTTGCAAAATATCTTCTCCACCACTTCTCGACAATCTTGCCCAATTTCAAATTGCATGCAATTAAATTATTTAATTTAAATTTTAAAACTCAAATTTCAATTTACATGCATTTATTTTATTTAATTTTCTAATTTTCAAATACAAAAATAATTTACAATTCAAATTCCATTTCCACAAATAATATTTATTTTTCAAATAATACTATTTACACACTTAATAATTTAATTTAATTAATTAATTTAGTTAATTAAATAAGTTTAATCTTTTAAGATGAAATCATTTAACCAAATAAGCTAACCAATTAATTAAATAACATGTAACTAATTTCTTCTATATTAAAAATCAATTTAAATAACAGTAAGACGTAATAAACTATTATTAAAATTGACCAGATTTTCCTATCAAAGCAATTTAATCCAATCAAGAAAAGACAAGACAACCAAGACTCAAACTAAACTAACAATGTACAGTGACTGGGTTATAGACCAGACTAGGATGAACCAAACTACTATCTCCCAATCAACGATCCGCTGAGTCTTGACATGCTCGATCTCGAAAATTCTGGTGGAGTCTGTCATGTACCGCAAACCTCAAACCGCAATAACATGCATATATATATATATAAACCATTGTACAGGCACACGGTGTGGAGAAAATCACGGATATCATTGGGCACTCGCAAGCGAGTGATGCGATTCCGTTCTCCACACCAATACACGTCACAACAAACTGATGAAATAAATAACTATTAGTCCATCATAAACATATACATAGCAATAATCAACTGAAATAAACATCTACGCTATCTCAAAGCATATCAGAAATCAAATATCGCAGTACAATGTATCATCATGTCACAGAGTAAATCCACTGTCGCTCAAAACCAGCGATCAAAATATCCAAACAAAGTATCATAGTCTAACAGTGTGAAAACATAACTTAGAAAGCATAATACCAAATGGAGGGGTACTACAAAATACTTGATGGTGTCAATTTTTTTTTATTGATCTGAACCAAATAATAAAAGATAAATACAACTTATAGATGGGCAAATTTTAACTATTAAATGTTTATTAATTTTATAGATGATTACTCAATTCCTATCTCTAACCACATTTCTATACATTTAATCAAATAAATAAGATAAAATTTGCAAAGATGAACCATCAATACACTGTTATCCTCATTCCAAATAATTAAAAAAATTATTATTGTTTATATTAATTACATAATCAAATTTTTACATTTTAAAATTTTATCTATATTGATGTGTTAAATGTGCATGTCATTGTAGCTTCAATGGATCACCAAAACAATAGAGAACATATGCTACATTTTCCTATTGATCTTAACCAAACAACAACAATGAATACAATGCAAAGTGAAGATTGTATAGAAATTGTAGAATCGATTTCAATCAATTTTATGCATTTAATTTGTAAATTAATTTTGTTAAATATGCATGCTATTATGAGTTGAGAGGATCAATAAAATACTCAACAATATATGTTACATTTTTCTATTGATCTTAATCAAGTAGCAACAATAATATATGTAATGCAAAATAGAATGGTAACAATATGGTAACTAAAAATTTCTAAATTATAATAGATATGTTTTTATTTGGTGGCCTAATTTATTTAATATTTAACTAATTAATCAATTTTTTGGTTTGATTTATTATTGTGCAGTCAACTTTTCATGCATCAAATGGTGTGAGAAAGCTAGATTTTGATGATCCACCTAAGACATAAGATCAATTGGACTATTAGAATTTAATGTGTAGTTATTCAACATATACATTGTATATAGATATTGAGATAACATTTGTAATATTTTGTTAAAAATATTTTGAGTTGAAATAAATATCAAATTTGTATGTATAAAGAATTATTTTACATTTATATATATAAAAATCGATATACAATATATTTTTTTCTTATGTGCATGTTTTGCAGTTTTAAACATTTAAATTTGAATGTATATTCACTTTAGAATGGTTGACTTATAAATAATATGTTATGAATTTCTTTCTTGTAAACTTACTTTACATGATGGTAGTCATAGATAGATAAATGATTGTCTTATAATAACATGTGACCATTTTTCTATTAAAATACTATAATTGATAGTAATTAATATGAAATAAGCATGATGACAATCGTATGAGGTATATATTTATCATTTTATTTAAATTCATATTAAATTATGACATTCGTTCAATATTTATTTATGTTAAATTATACTAGCATGTTATGACAATGCTAGGGCATTGAGAAATCAATTTGCAATCATAAATATTATGTCAAATCAACCAAAATCTATCATGATTTTGTGTTATGTTGGGGCATCCTCATGCTTTTGTGATTTTCTAACATAAGCCCCACCAAAACCCTTTTGGACTTTGCAAGATCGTGGACTAACCTTGTTTGTTGTGTCAACCTTATGCATGCAATACGAAGCCACCTTGGTTCCTCATACCTTAGTGCATAGTATCCCATGCTATCATGGGAATTTTTTGATCTTCATCATAAACTTGGATATAATTTCCAAGGGCCATTGAATCAAAAAAATTATGTGGGTCCCACACTAAGTATCTATCTAATATAAAAATTGAATATAATTTACTCCATGTTATGAGTTCATATTTGGATTTTGTTTTTTTTGTGATTGTAGTATGATTTGGTTCAAAATGCATAATCATCTCATGGTAATATGCTCCTTAAAGATAGGTTTGGTTAGGACTTTTAACTTGGACCAATACTCAATCCTTATAATAAGATGTGTTCAATCCAAAAAAAAGGTAGTCACCTACTTTTGTGGTAAACTCTCTAAATAAGTATAGAATAAATTTTGGTGGAATATCAAATGCCATCAAATCTTGTGGGACTATTATATTTGAACAAAACTATAAAATAAGGAGAAGATATTTTGTGATATCCATTGTTTGTATCATTGTCCCATCTAATTATATGATTCCTTTTTCTATAGGCTCGTATGCGAGTTCTAATCCATCAACAATTTTCTTAGGCATAAAAATAGTACTAGCATTGGAATATATCATAGCATTATAAACATTTATTTTCAATAATGAGTGTTAAATAAAATGGCATTGGCTTTATTCTACGAGAATAATATTATATAATTTATTATGTAATAATAAATTTATTGAATTTAATATATTTCAAACTTTTAAGAAGCAAACAATCAATTATTTTTAGTATTGATATATTTTCTCTTTCCTTCTTTCTTATTGTGTATGTTTAATAAACAACCTTTTATAAATTTTATTGTGTTTCTATTCCACACTCGAATATACACAACAAGCAAGTCCCTTTTGACATCTTCATTATTAATATATTTTCTCTTTACCAATTTTTTAATTGAATATGTTTGATATTTACAATAATTTATGTCTTAGAATTGAAAACTTTCAATCAACTTCTTACAAAAGTTAATAACCGTCCTTTTTGACTTGCATCCATCACCCTCTTTTTGATGCAGGAGCATATGTGGTTGTCAGCTATCTTGCATAAACAATTTTTAATCAATTTTGATGTGAATTGTTTTTTATTCATATTTTGGTGAATTTTATTAATTTAATCATCAAAAAATTAGATTGGAATAATTAGACAATTTTAGCTTGTAATTTGCATTGGGAAAAGCATGTTAAAATGCATTTTAATAATTAAAATGCCAAAAATGAAATTAGGGGCATGGGATTCTTAAGAGTTGTGAATTTTGGATTTTATGTATTATGCCATGATGTTATAGGCAAAAATAAGACGTCCAAGAGGTGTTTGACAAATTGAATTTGAAATTCAAATTGGTTGAAATGGGTGAGTAATAGTGTTGGCTAGTGGAGGCCTACCTTCTTGGAGGTGGATATAACATGCATTGGGATTTAAAAATGTGGAACTAATGCAAATTAATGAATTTTCTAGGAGGCATGGATTTAGAAGTTGTCCAACTATTGGATTTTGTGGTTGCAAGTAGTTTTCATTTCTTGCTTTTGTTTTGTTTGATTTTCGGTTCCAGATTTTAGGCATTGAAATTTTGGGCATGGTTTTTCCTGAGGGAGTATTTTTAAACTAAAATTTGTAGGTTGAAGGTGGAAAAAATTAGTAGCAAAAAATTGGAGAATGCATTGGTGTGGTGTGTTAGTGATTTCTAGAAGACAGATGCAGGAAAGAAGGGAAGAATCGCAAAGAGTTGGAAGATTGGAAGAACATACCTATAGATGATCTTGTTCATCATATGATTTATAATTTAATGTATTTCTTCAATCTTCATGGTTGCCTCTGTAAAATTTTCTATTAGATTATAATTCTCATACATTGCAGGAGAAAATTGAGCTCCATAGAGGGTGTTGGTGTAAATAGAGTCTTGTACCTAGTTCATTCATTACTAGGGGACTTTTTTACACATGTTAAGTTTACATAGCTCATAGGAAGGAATCTTTCTAGAAGGTGTTAGTAGTCATTAATTGTTATCTTATATTTTGACAACTACTACATGTGAACCTAGGTAAGTGTGATTAGTTGTCTCATGTCATATGATTAGGACACTTGTCATAATCCTATGATATCTTTCATCTCACCTTGGCTATATAACTAAGGGGTCTCTCTCATTATAAAACAATCACATCATATCATTAAATCATATTGATGAGAATACAATTTATTCTTGTCACATTATATTCTCTCTATTTTGTGTTTTCTATTTGGTTTCAAGATCTTGACATCCATAGCCAATTCTAATATGGTATCAGAGTGGGTTTGTAATGCCCCGCCGTGCGAACCCCAAAGGAACTAATAAAAATAGAACAATTTTTGTTAAGAACATAAGATTTTATTTAAGTATTCCAATATAACAATGTATTAAGTTGCACGACTAATTCCATTGGTGTACACGAGGTGACATTACTATTCTAACTCATAACAATAATAAGACAACAATAATTAATCAATTATGTAAATCTATTCATTCCCATTTCATCATTTAAATATCTATTAAACGATAACCATATTCATAACATATGTACATATGACAACGAAAGATACTATAAAGATATGAAGCATTTATATTACCATAAATATAACACAACTTAACACAACTATTTACAAATTATCATTCCTGAATAAATACATGGCCTGAATAAACATTACATCCAAATGATAGTAAAATACAACTTTCTGAACATACATCTCAATAACCACATATACAATTTACGACAAGGTCATCCCAACACACGTGGGAGACAATACATCAATGAATACATTACATCTGAAGTATAACATACATCTGGTACAAAGAATTACTAGATCATCAACATCCTCCAAAACCCTGCAATGAAAGATACATCTGCAACATAAAGGGAACCCAACGGGGTGCAAAGCACGTTCCACCCAACCACCCCCGTGCTGGGAGTAGACAAGGAAGGATCCCCGACCAAGCACGTCTGATAGTAACACAATACTAACTCTAGACAGACAACTTAACATCAAAGACCACATAGAAAACTAAACAAAGATAAATCCAAAAGGCACAATAGTAAACCACTTATGAACATAACAAGTCACAATCACAACATCAATGAAATTCAAGACACAATATCAAAGACTACTTTCAACCATAACCAAAGAAAAAACAATAAATCACTTCCAGAGGACTTCAGTAAATCAACACAAATAGAATGTTAGATGAGAGTGTCATCGCATGGTTTCACATGGATTATTCTGACAACCTACCACAAGGTGCCACCTCCATCTCTACATGGATTCTCCAAACAACCAAGTTAAGGTGCCGCCTCCATCTATGGTTCTCCTCACAGCCTATCTCAAGGTGTCACTCCATAGGGTTACTCATGCAGAGTCGTTAACCTTTCGTGAAGACAAGGCAATGACCTTGCCAACCATGACCCTCTCAGTCCCCTTTAGTCTGTGATGGCACTAATAGGTGGACGAGGCTTCACAATTATCTTATTAGTGTTTAATCCCACCCATGGTTTATTACTTAGCTTATCACTAATTAATACAACTCTACGTGGGTTACCTTGACAACCCCTTTGTGCGCTGGCCCCCACTAGAGCCACTCTCTCTAGACACTCAAGCACAAGAATATCTAACTGAACAGGATTGTATCAACAAGGAAAAACTAAACCAACAATGGATCAACCGCGAGGCATAACCCTCTCGCCCAAAATCATACATATAACGTTCACAAACGATACAATCCAAATGTACATTAACATCATGTCCAAAGCCAATCATAAGAACAACATCCAACTACAAGATTGAATATAGATAACAGTACCCACACCTCTAGAAGTCCTAAACACAACCTAGGTTCCTAACCTGGACAAGTTAACTCTAAGGTTTTCCTGTGAGACATAACCCAATCCAACTCACACGATATATTCTTAATATGTACAACTACATTAGATGTTGAAATTTCTCCTATTCTTATAATATTAAAAATCAAATTTACAACAAAACAACTCTATTACACAAATGTCCATATATATAAAAATAATCATTAAATAAAATTAAGATAATCATATTACAAAAATTATCAAATAATATATAATATATATATTAATATATATATTTAAATAATATATAATATATATATTAATATATATATATTTAAATAATATAAAATATATATATTAATACATATAATACATATTATAAAAAAAATGCATAAAACAAAAAAAAAAGAATTTTAAATTTTAAATTTGTTTTTTAAAAACCAATGCAGCTCTTGGTAGTACTCAAGGCATTCTAATGGGAGTCAGAACTCCCCATGACTGTGATAATAGTTAGGGGATCACAGGCACAGCCCTGTGGGACTGTATGCTAGTTATTCGGTAGTGGTGGCACGCCACGCCCACACATCCTTAAAATTAGAAAAAAAATTATATATTTTTTATTTTTTATTTAATGTAAAGTTTTATAAATTTTCATCAAAATAAAATATTTTATATGAAATTCAAGTATACGTATTTCACTCAAAAAAAGATTCGAAATAAATAAATTTAAAATGCATACTATTTCAAATTTCAAATTAGATATATTAATTAATTTATATATATATATAAATTTACTTATATATATATATAAATATAGAGAGATTCATAACAAAACCTAAAAATAAATTGTTTTCTTACATAGATCTGGGTATCCAAATTCAAATGATAACAAAATAAGAATTTCTTTTCAGAGTAATTTCAACACAATAACGAATTGATTTTTCTTTCACAGATCTAAAATAAATTTGGACATACAAAATTTTAACTAATACAAGAATTTTCTTTTCAAAACAATTGTTTCCATCCTATTAAGTTTTTATGAGGATTTTCAAAAGATTTTTCAATAAACTCCTAATAGATCTGACTTGAAATCTTGACCTTCAATTTAAGATGAATTTTATTCCAAAACAAAAGATTCACTACGAAACTATAAAATTTCAAAAAGGTTTACTAATTTTTTCAACAAAAGATACAAGGGTTTTAATACAAACAAGTTTTCAATTCATAGATTCATTTTCAAAAGAAAATAGAGGAATGGATTTATCAAACTCAACAACTAGATTTTATTTACAGAACAATAAAATAATAATAACTTAACAGAATAAAACCTGGAGTCCTTCGTTCGATGAAGAATCCTTTCTGAATCCTCTTCTCGACTTCCTGCCTTCAGCTCTTTTCTCAATCCTCTACCTTCAACATTCTTCTGAATCTATCTTTTCTTTCATCCACCATAATTTTACCCAAAAAACACCCACCAAAACTATCTTTCTTTTTATTTTTATTTCCAGATCCAAAAGAACAGAGAAAGAAAAATTTTGTCTGTGAATAATCTCCTCATAAAAATAATAAATCAAAATAAATATTCAATAAAGCTCTTTCGCTTTCTTTTCTCAAAAAACCTCTTTTTTTATTAGTCCTTTTTTTCCAGCTTTTAAAAGCACAACTTATCTACAATTTTAATTAAAATAATTTATTTAATCAAGATATTATCTACACATGATTTTTCTAATTTATTATTAATAAAAGGATAATATTTAATTATCTTCAACAATATTAATTTAATTTAATTTCTTGCACTTTAATTAATTAAATACTTTTTAATTTACAATATATTTAAATTTAACCATTTACTAATAATTAAATCAAAACAACAAGACAACTTTAATTAATTATCTTATCAAATAAGATTAATTAATTAAACACTAACCACAAAGTAAATAAATACACAACAATCAAACTACACAATGACAAGGACAAAACTTCAGTCATAACACTATGACCCACAACAGATGACGGACTTGGGACGGGGACACTTCCAAACCTACTCCCTTTTTCAACATTTTACCCATTGGGTTAATTTATTGCTCGCCCTGTCTTGCCGAAGCAGGTGGAATCGAGACTTAGTCTTGCAATCCTGCATCCAAATAAACATCAAGTACACCGGCAAGTATATAATCAAAACATCCTATTGTGAGAAGGAATTGAAGCGTAGCAGGGCACTCGTGAATGAGTGATGCTACACTGTCCTCTCACCTAATCTATTCTAACAATTACAATATCAATGACGAACTAACATTTCTAACCAAATTGATCATAAGATAACATGATTACTTAACTACTGCATTATAACTAATTATTAAACCATTGCATTATAAAATAATACTGAATCCAAATAACATGATCACCATAGAATCATCACATCAACATATAAAACATTAATGAAAAACTATTTGAATAAACAATAATCCAATCAACACACAGAGTATCATAAATCATACTAATAATGTCACAAGAAGCAAACAACTAAACTACACATCCACACACACTAGATCGATGAGTCAATCATCATCACAACACAAGTAGCAAAATGAACGATAGAAAATAATAAACCAAAACAAAGAAGAGAGGGGTATTACAAGGTTAAGCTACTGGAGAGTCTTTTCAAGAGATACCAGATTTGGGGGTATTCCATTTTTGGCTCTTTATTACAAGGTCATATCGGAGCTTGTTGGTGCAAATCTAAACTTGCCATTACATTTGGAAGGTTCAAGAAAGTCGATTTTGCCTTTTGTTTCGTCCAAATCAAACATACGAGGCCAAATCTATGAGTGTTTAAAGTTGAAGTGTGGTTGCCATATCCAGAAGGTAGTTGCAATTTTAGAGCATTTTGGGTCAAATCTAACTCTGTCATCACATCAAAAGGGGCCAAAAACCCTAAGATTGACTACCAAATCGTCCAAATTGGAGTAGTTGTCTGGTAAGGCAAAAAAAATTGCCGAATGAGTCGTATGGCTCCCTGGGCCGTCATTATTGCATTGGTACAATTTTTCAATAAAAAATATTATTATTAAATTCATTTTGAAAATTTGAAAAATTATCGATTAAATTCATTTCATTGTAAAAGTTCTGATTGTAAAAAATAAAAATAAAAAATTATTATCTGCACAGTCTGCAAACTGTAGTACAGTTTGTAGAGGTGCATGTGCCAATGCCATGGCCTTGGGCCATGTGGCAGGCTTCTATTGCCTCGTCTTGGCCCCACCTCCATCCACTAGCTCATTCATTCAATCGGCCCAATAATTTAATAATACCAGCAGGTGTTTTTAATATCGGCAATCAAATCAAATCTTCCAGGGAATTTAACAACCAACAGTACCAAATAAATATGGCCAATGTAGAATATATGAATATACTTAGTGAATATTCCAATAAGATTCTCTGCATGTGGTCAACCCCCAGCGTATTTGTGATGGGCATTTAGCCATCTATTTTAGGCTAGAACAGGAGAATATTCTGCAAGGGTAGGAGCATATTTTGTTTTGACGTGCAGGAGGCCATCAAATTTAATCACATAGTTTGATGACATCATCAATACGTCATCGCTGATGTTAGCACTCTAATAAAAATTTCTTACTCCTCTCCATTTGAGTTTTGGTTTTGGAAGGAAATTTTCAAACACTCATAACTTGCTCATTTTGACTCCTTTTTTTGAGCAATTTTTTTTATTTGGGCTATTTTTTCACATTCTTTGCAATGGTGCAATCAATTTTTGGTTTTGGTGCCTAGGTTTTCCAGAATTTGCAGATTTTCACAGGTGTTGCTACTTTGTCCTCATTTTGAGAACTTTGGGAGCTCATATCTTGCTCCTACGGTAACATTTTTTATCGCAATTTTTTAAGTGTATTGTGCTCTCTATCGAGCATAATCGCATTGATCTCATTTATACCGTAATTGTAATTCTTGATTTGTGGCTCAATTTGGTATTTGCATGTACCAAAGACTGCCATCCTACTTCATTGTTTTGCAAGTACAAACTATAAACGACTACTCATAATGAGCCAAATTAGGATATTTCTTGGGGGTTTCTTGATTGAGTGATTTGGTGGGGTAATCTTGTAGTGGTTGTTTGCATTCTTTTTCTTGGTTTGTGTTCTTGCAATGGGGAAATCTCAAATTGAACTCCTAACTCCACATAACTATGCTACATGGAGAGAAAAATTGGGCATGGCACCATCTCATGATAAAAGGCTCAATAGGTCATCCAGATCCACTCAAAACCTACTAATGCTAAAGAATTGGCAAGGTGGGAGATTGTCATGAGAAAACACTTGGATGTATATGTTCATTAGTCTCATTTGATTTGCAATTTCATATTGAATCATGCAATACACCTAAAGAGGCATGGGAGACTTGAAAAATTGTATGGTAAAATAGATAAGATTAGGGGTTATTAGATTGATAATGATTTGATGAATCTTGATCCTAAAATTTTTGACCACATCCAAGACTACATCTCCAAAATCAAGCAACTAAGAAAACACGCTTGAAAGAATGCAAATATTGAAAAAAGATGACTTATAATTGATTTGAATGTGTTATCCAAGCTTGGTCCCTCGAAAGTATTATGTGTTTGTTTCTGGTTTTCATACCATTGACTTTCTATGGAAGCAACATATGTTGATCATAAGTTTGATGCGAAGCTAAGTTAATGAACAGGGTTAATCAAGTCTTCCAAGACAAGCATTGGTGATAAGTGAGTCAAAAGGTATGAAAGAATCGTGAATTTGATAAGAAGCAAAAGAAGAAAAAAAAACAAACATAAAGAATCAAAATCATCCTCCTCAAAAGGAGAATCATCTAAGAAGGAGAGACCTTTTGTGCATATTACAAGAAGGATGGACATGAAGAAGAGTATTGTTATAAGAAGGATATTGATGATTTGAAAAATATTCTCAAAAGGAATCACATTGATTTTCCTTCTAGAATGTAAGTGAATATTCTTTCCTTCTACTAAAAAAACAATCTAAAAAAGGACATAGGTAAAGTTTCATCATCGAATATAAAGGAGTCAAAGCTCTCTATGCTTATTCGTGTCTATAGGATTAGGAAAATGGCTTCTAGATTTAGAGCATCTCTACTATATGCAGCATCTTCATAAAAAATATCTTCTCAATCCCTGTTCTCGGTGTTGGCGTTTCCATATTTTGACGGAAATATCGTCACATACATGAGTGTAATCGAAGGGATCTTATTAGTTTTGGGACAACACTTTTAGATGTCTTGTGTGTGGTTCCTCATTTGATCTAGTCAATCTTCTTTCCATATATCATATTACACATGGTGGAGATGGAAGAACTGTGGATTTCACACCTGATTCTATCATCATTCGAGACTTGGAGACTCGAGAGATCATTGCTACCGGGGTGGTTGATCATTCATCTTGGTTGTATACCTTTGCATAGTTTGCTTCTGATGATGAAAATGTTCCTTCGACTGTTGATCACATACACCATGATTCAGAGGAGACATTTGGCTTTTTTAACTTGGGAATTCTCACATCAAATCCAATACTTGAGCCATGCATTCTATCTCCTCCACCTACTGTTGCATTTGATGATACTGTTATTCCACGCTTTTTTTGTCTCCCTTGTGATTTAGTGTAGCGTATCATACATTGTCTTTCAGATTTGCTACTATTTAGTTTCTTTGACAAATATTATTTTCAAGTCTCTTGTTTGTGGAGTCTTGTAATGCCCTAAATTTACTCCAAGACAAAACACAACTATTTTTTTTTTTTTAATTTTTTAAAACAAACACATGTTTGCAAATTCTCTATCATTACACTAACCATGCATAACATGGTGATGTATTACTTGCATTAAATGATGTTTCCCTACAACGAGAGCAATAACACGTCACCCGAAGGTGAGGGTTGGGTACTTAGATGAGTGGGTATGTGTGGAGACCATCACACATACCCTCAAGTGATCATGAGAAATGTCAAGGTCTGACATTTGAGGATGAGTGAATTACTAGATAAAATCAAGAATTATTTGATGACACATCATTTTAGTTGTAAGCCCCACCCTTCAAACCATCTTGACAACATTGTTGAGATCCACACTGATCATCCCACCTCGAAATTCAAATGTGAGAATGAATAGACTATTTATAATTAACATGTTATTTATTGAATTTCTATTTTAATTAGTTTATTAATATTATCATTATTTATTATTAATTTTATATATATATATATCACTTAAATGGTTAAAAATAATAATAACTAAAAGTAGCCTCCCCTCCTTTTAAAATGGGATAAATTATATCCTATATTTATATTTTACTTTAAAGAGGAAACTAAAGTGGAGAGGATTTTTTTTTTAATTAATTAATTTATTTACTAAGAATGAGATAAGTTCCGAATAATTACTTAATCCTTACTTTATTTACATATTCTTATTTTAATATATTGTGACTTATATCTGCTAAAATATTGGGGTATATTCCTTTTCCCTTTTTTTTTTTACAAAAAATCTTAAAGCTTTGTGGAGGGAAGAATCATTACCAATATGGTGTTTTGATGAGCCCCAGTATATTCATTTAATACTAGCTCCCACCTTACCCTCTATCACTATATGTGGGAACTTTGGTTCTTTCTTTTTTTTTTTTTGCATGGCAGAAAATACGATAGCGTATTAAAGTGTTAAAACATCATTGCCATCACCGTATTTTTGTGACCATGCATTAATTTAAGGGACGCAACCATTTAAAGTTAATATTTAGGTTTTGCGCTGCCTGCAATTTAAAAGTGATGGATTACTTTTATTTCGTAGATTTCCATGGAAAGACTAATCCCTAATTTACTTTTGATTACTATCTTAATACTAATCTTCTTTTGGAATGTAAAATCCGTAAACACATCAGTAACCGTTCAGTTATTTCTAAGTCTTTAAATGGCATTAGAATTAGGGCAGTCAATGGGAAGAGAAGACGGCAACCTAAAGAGTCAAAACACAATTTTATTTCACATCCATTTTGAAATCTTCCCAAACCCTAAAGTTCACGGACTGGCATGTTTATTCACTATTTACTATCGCTGTTTAGGAGCAAATTTTCAGTTTCTTTCTTCTTCTTTTTTAAATTTTTCATGAGTAGGAAGGGCACCGCTATTTGGCACGCCATGGCAGGAGAGGTTCCTCCGTACACCCTTGCAACAGAGGCTCCTCGTCCCACTGTCTCCACTTGTGTTTCTCCTCACTATTGCACCCACCCTTGCAAACGAGGTAACTTAATTTATACGCAGATTTAGCTACATGTTTTGGTTTATAATAAAAACCCATTGTATTTATTTATTTATTTTCCTCATTGCTTCTGTCTCTCTTGTTTGCAGGCGGCTAAGTCTAAAGCTGAACCAGTTGAGAGGGGGTCCACAGGAAAGAGAGTAACTACATGTGTTATTCAAGTAGTGCACAAGGACTGGATATTGGATCTATTTTTGTTGCTCACTGTATGGGCAATATGTTGTAGGTTGAAACTTCCAAGGCTAATTCTTTCATATGCATCTTGTTGGTCAAGTGTGCTGCCATAAAGGGTCGACCTACGATCTCTGTGAGGACACGTGACACCCACCATAGCCTGCCGTCTAACTTGTAGTCACTGAGGGAGACTCTTCTCCCTGGCAGGCCATAATCTGAGAGGAGAAAAGTTCCCTCAAAATCTATTGTGAAAATTTTATTTTATTTTTTTGTCAAACGAAATCAAGTAATTTCTGAATTTATTTTCCCACGGATCAATGCCTAAGTTTAGTTAAACATTACACAGATTTATTATCTTGTTTCCTCATCAAAAAAGTATTCATAGACATTCAGGGAAATACCCAGTTTAAAAAAAAAAATAGTCAATTTCAACCATATAAAATATGCATTCTTCCGATGATTGTAATTGTACATTTGAGCTATATATTGATAAAACAAATAAAGTGATATATATATATATAACTAAAAGCTTGTCTACTTTCACAGTAAGATCCAAACACTTTATTCACACACACATACTAAGTTACAGATGAATAGAGTTATCAATCTTTATAACAATAAGGGATAATATCTTAAGAAAGCATTATATTGATGTTCTCTCCTTTTTTTTTAACTGCCTGCAACAGAATACAATATCCTAACTTTGCTCTAAACAAATCGTATGGTAGTTTGGTCATTATCACCAGTAAAATCTCCATTCACATTTTATTGCAAAAATAGAGAGACAACTAGATGTCATTTCACAACAGCATAATATATCTATTTTTAAAGTCTTCAAGAATATACAAATCTGTAGTTACCTTTTTCCATTTATTTGATTTCATACAACATAAACTATATATAAGATGCTCTGCATGGAACATTGACCTTTTTTTTTTATAAGCACATAATATTTGTTTGCTATTTGATGGAAAGTAACTTGGCACAGTTGACATATGCATGGAAGGAACAAAAAGATAAAATGATTGTTTTCCTCTCTGTTTCTCTTTTAGGTCTTTAACTATCTTTTACAAGCACTCATTTCTCAACATAATCTCATTATACTTATCCTTCAAAAACATAATACAACATATCTTTTTCTTTAAAAGTCTAACCACAAGGATAAGATATTTTTTTTTTTTCACATTTCCAATTAAACCAAAGTTATAAATATATTCCCTTTTTACAATATAAGATGTAAACTCCTTACATAGACTTTTCATACTACAAAGGACATTTATAAATGCAATGAGGAAATAACAATGACTAACATCTTGCTCTCATCTTTTTATTTTATTTTATTTTATTTCAACAACATACAAATCTTTTATTTTTACATGAATACTAGCAATAAAAGAATATCATACCCAAGAATTAAGGCTTGATCTTTTCCTATAATTTCCTTCTAAAACAAAATACTAACTTTTAATATTGCAATAGTATTAAAGGAAATACAATGAACACAAAGGACTTGCTAAAAACATGAATTCCCTTTTTTTAGAATTACAATATTATCACAATATTTGAGGAAGCAAATGACTTACAAACTCATGAACAAGGTCTTGCTCTCCACCCTACCGTAATGGCATCATGGAGCCTCATGGGCTCTGGCCATACCCCCGAGCAAGAAATACATTAAACACCATTGTAATCAATGGTGAGAGCTTAGTGCTATAACAAGCTTGCTCATTATACAACACCCAACTCTAATATATCCCTTAAACAATCCTACTTGTGATTTAATGCATAGATCAAGCTATCTCTACCAATACTAAGAATAAGAAATGGATAGTAAATAACTTATCTCTCTACAAGCTGCTTTCCTTGATCTCCCATTCTTTCATCCAACTCCCTCCTTTTCTTTACTTCACAAGTTCTCCAAAAGGAGAAGTGGGCAATGCCCAAATCTTCCATCTTCTTAAGATATATAGGAATCTTCCAAACCTACACTCTTTCCCACAAGTGCTCACACATGTGTGAGTCTTGTGCCAATTCCAACAACTTTTGGGGAGTGGGAAGTTGAGAGTGACAAGTCACTTTTCCCAAGCCCCAACACTTTTTGAATTCGTCACATTCATGAATGTGGATTTTTGAGAGGTCTTTTCACACTCCAAGGACAAGTTCACATGTCAAAAAGGTTCCAAACCCATAGGTATAGGTCCTAGGGGTCTATTCTTGTTCAAAAACCAAGGAAATTGACTCAATAATCCCTTTTTAAAACCCACAAAAGAATCCATACGAGTTTTGATCTTGACCAAGGGTTCCAACTCCAACCAAACTCACATCACATGACCTACAATTGGATTCTACTCAAACATAATCAACCAATCAATAATAAAACCTCAAACTCTTCTAAGTCAAATAGGGCTACACTTAGGACTTCCCAAAGATGTATCTGATTTGATTCCAATATTTATCCATCCTCTTATTTGCATATTTGATTCCTTAGCCCTCTAATACATTTACTCTACTTGCTTTTAGGTCTCAGATGGAGGTAAATTTATATCCTCAACAAGAAGTCTTTTGATTTGCACTTGATGGTTATCCCTTCTCATGCTAGCACCATTATCTTCTCGACCTTTAATGTTAATCCCACATCGACTCATTTAACTTCCTGTGCAACATAATCAAGTACAGTTAGACATATTAATAAACAACATTAATTGTAAATCGAATCTTTGTAACTTTATTTATGAATCATTTACACAGCTAATTACATTTCTAGTGTAATACGACACAACAATTATCTTATTTCATATTCATCTTATAAGTTTGAATCTCATACAATAATTCGCATGCACATACATCTTTATTAATTAAAATAACAGTGATATAACATAATGTATAACTATAAGGTTATTGTTAGACAATTCATATCGCTTGCAATATATCTAACTATCCTTCTTCAGTTGTTGTGAGGGAACACCTTGTCCCTCTTGTTCAATCTCTACATGATCATTCTTCATAGTTTGGCGTGAGTGTGGATACTTTTGGACAACATTTGGAGGAGGCTTCTTTATCTTTAGAGGGGATATCTTTGTCTTTGGATTGTGCTCTACATTCATCTCTACTTGATTTTGGATTATCCTCTTCAGCAGTGTGGCCTAAAACACCTATTTGGAGTGTGTCATCTTTTGGCATCGACATGAAGACACTTGAGCATCATTTAGAGACATCATCATCCATAATCCATATTCCTAGCATCCTACATACATCCATGGTTCTGTTCCTTCCTAAAGGGAGGAACGTTGTTCGGCGAGATTGGATCAACTTTAGCATTCAATGTCAAGTTTCTACCATCATTCTAGGAGACTCAACATTGAGTGTGGTTGTATTGTCTCTCTTCTATTTCTCTCTTATGGGGGGTATTTTTCCTCACATGGGGTTTTTACCTTCTTATGCGTCATTGAGAGTATTTCACATTTCTTTTTTTCATTTCATCTCTTTTGGGGAGGAGTTTTGTCCCATTGTGTTTTCTCCTTTTCTCTGTTTGTGAGATATTGCATTCACATGTACATGGGTACCTAACATGGCCTAGTGGCAGGGACCCGTCTTTGCATCTTTGTGTCATTTGCATAATAATTTGCTACTCCCTAAGTTGCACTTAAGGGGGGTGTTGGTGTAAATAAATTCTTATACCTAGTTCATTCATTATTAGGGGGCTTATTTACACATGTTTACTTAGGTCCTAAGAAGGAATCTTTCTAGAAGGTGTTAGTTGTCATTAGTTGTTATCTTATCTTTTGACAACTACTATATGTGAACCTAGGTAAGTATGATTAGTTGTCTCATGTCATATGATTAAAAAACTTGTCATAATCCTATGACATCTTGCATCTCACCTTGGCTATATAACCAAAGGGTCTCTCTCATTGTAAAACAATCACATCATATCATTGAATCATATTGATGAGAATACAATTTATTCTTGTCACATTCTATTTTCTCTTTTTTGTGCTTTCCATTTGGTCTCAAGATCTTGACATCCATAGCCAATTCTAACAGAGGAACCTTGTTGATTTTTGTTGTTGTAGACATGCAAAATTAACATTCTACATTTGATTAGGTTCATTTGTTTAGATTTCACATTAGGACCATTCATTAATTAATCAGGTGCACTTTCATCCATTCATTAGGTAATTTCATCTCCTAGGATCATTTATTTAAAATCAAATAAACATTTTCATCAACCTTTTAATAAATCAAACATCCATTTAAATCAAATCCTAAATCATATTCTATCATTTTCTAATTTAAATAAATCAAATATCAAAGTCCTAAATCACCACTTGACAAATGGCCTCTCCTCATTAGAAGATCTTTAATCCCACATTCACCATCTTGGCCAATCTCTCATCAAGAAAATCTATAAAAGAAGGCCTTCATTCTCATTCATGAATCCATAATTTTTATGCAAGGTTACTCTCTTAATTTGAGAACTCATCTTGCTCATCATTTTCCATTACATTTACATCATCTTAAGCTTTGATCAAGGATTGGGAAAGGGTCACTAGCACATGTGACACCAGTCCACTATGGAATATGTAACTTGTTAAGTGTTTTCATGATGTTTTTAATTCTCTTTTATCTTTTGTTGCATTTTGAAGCATTTGCAAGGTATTTCATAGGGTCATTCTTAAGGAATTTGTGAGTTACTAACCTTGTATGAAGTTTAGTTTTGCAGATTTCAAAAGTATGCACCACATTTGGCACTAGAAGGAGGGCAATTTGTTAGCACAACAGTTTGTTTTGTTAACACATATACGTTCGTTAACACAGTCATGTTAACATGCAGTTTCATTAACACATTGTTCGTTAATGCAATCTTGTTAACATACAGTTTGTTAACACAGTCCTGTTAACACGCAGTTTTGTTAACACAGTTTTTTAACGCAGTCTTGTTAACACACAGTTTGTTAGCACAGTCTCATTAACACACCAGTTTTTGTTAACACATACGATGTTGCATTAACACAAGATATTCATTAACACAAGATACTCGTTAACACAAAATATTTGTTAACACATATACACTTGTTAACGCAGATAGTTTGTTAACACAAAACTGGCTAATGTAGGCAGTGTGTTAACACAAACAGTTTGTTAACGCAGATAGTTTTTTAACGTAGAAAATTGGTTAACGCAGACAGTGTGTTAACACAGACAGTTTGTTAACAAAAACAAACTAGTTAACACAGTTTGTTAACGCATGGATCTTATTAATGCATATAGGAATTAAATGATGTTGTTGCATTCTCTGACATAGGCATTAAAATTTTTGAATATAGATTCATTTTTTTTTAGAGCAGCAATAAATGTGTTACTTTTGTTAAGATGCTAGTATATTAAGATTGACATGTCTTGTGTATACTTTTTACAATACATGCATAAATCTTATTTGTAATGTTTATAGGAAAAAGGTTAAGGTTGACATTTGAATCAAGTGTTTGAAAATCAAGGGGAGAACCTCACCTTTGGAATGTCTCGCGAGGAAATGACAGAAATACTCCAAAATCCAGACAACTATAGAATCATCAACATCATGATGAGACTTAACCCTTCATTGCACATGCTTGAACTAGCAAAACAAGGGGCCAAGTTGCCTTCGGATTTTGATGTGAGCACTATAGTAGAGACATCTTTTCCACCAATCTCATCCACCATCCCCATTTCATCTACACCCCCATCTCAAAACATCACAAAAAATATCCCGCAAATCACAACATTATTTGCTCCAACTCAACCCAATGTCAACAAGGGAAACACATTCCTCAATGCACTTCAATCACATCCCCTTGTGAATAACCAAACCTTGGACACAAACACCACAGTGGAACAAAACATCCTCCATAATCCATTACACCAAAATGTTCCTCTCACTTTACATTATGACCCATCATCAACATTTTTTCACGGAGCACCACAAACACCTCTCCTCACAAATTCACAAGAGGGAGACATATTCGGACCAAGGGGCATTTTCAACACCACAACACTCTCGCAAGGATTCACCCCCTTTACATTTCCACCTCTCCCACCATCACCATTGTCATCTACACCACTCCTTGGTTTAGGGTTTCCCCCCTACCAAGTATCAATCAAAACATTTTTCTAAATGTTCAAAACTTATTGTTGACATCACAACAACAAATGACAAACACACAAGTAATGGCAACATCATCAAACACCCCCACAACATTGCAAAGCATAGTCTCTCAAGGGTCAACCACATCAAAAACACCACTTACCACATAAACAACACCATCCACCAATCACGCAATCAACACATCATCATCTACCACCATTCCAAATCCACCACCACCTCCACCACCACCAACATTCACCACATCAAACCAATTTGATGCAACATTACAAGCCGCTTTTCAAAGAGGATACCAACAAGTGCAGAAACAAAAAGCTGTGCAACAAGCCGCTCAAGTTGCACAAACTGCCAAAGCTGCAGAAGCCGCATTACAAGCGCAACAAGCACAACAAGCCCAAGTTTTATCATAACAGCAACAACAACAAGCAGCCCAAGCCGCACAAGAATTACAAGCACAAAGGGTCGCTCAAGCACAAATTTTATTATAGTAACAAGCAGCGCAAGTGCAAGCTTAAGCACAACTTCTTGCACAAGCAGTGACAATACAAGCATATCAACAAGCACTAAAGGAATACCAAGAGTAGTAAGAAGTAGTAGAATTGGCAGCCCAACAACAAGCATTGTGGGAACAACAACAAGCAGAACAACAAGCATTGTTAGAATAGCAACAAGCGCAACAACAAGCGTTGTTAGAACAACAGCAAGCACAACAACAAGCACAAATCCTAGCGCAACAACAACAACAGAAACAACAAGCATTGTTCATCCAAAAACAAGTAGAAGCCTACTTTGCCCGCCACAACATACCGATACCATTGAATAATGAACCAACCAACCCATCCATCCAAACCATGATTGCAACACCTCAAAACAAATTCATCCCACCCCCTGATCACCAGAATGATGTGATGACACAACTTAGGTTGCTTTCGTAACAAGTGCTTGACTTTCAATTGAAGCAGACAACCAAAACGCATAGCAACTTGTGTCCCTATCCATTTGATAGGAGCCTAGACATGAAACCATTCCCCAAGGGATTTGAGATCCCTAAATTTGACAAATATCAAGGAACAAGAAACCCTGAAGATCACATCAGGGAATTCTAGGTTCATTGTATGGAGGTCGCATATGACGATACTTATCTGATGCGGCTATTCCGTAGGAGCTTAGCAGACAATGCTATAGAATAGTTTTCTCACTTACCTTTAGGCATTAGGACATTCGAAGAAATTAGAGATGCATTCATTAAGAACTACGCATGTAACATTACAATAGATGTCAGTCTCGAAGAACTATACGCTATAAAACAAGGAAAAAATGAATCTTTTGCTTCATTTCTTCAACGATGGCGATCCAAGGCCAATCGAAGCAAATGGACCATGCCAGAAGAAACAAGTCTGTACAATCATAGCCAACCTTGAAAGTCACCTATCATTCCATCTCAAAGTTCAGGGTATCACCACATACGATCAATTGATCTCCAAGGTGCTTAGCATTGAAAGAGCCCTTGTGACTCAACCCATCAAATCAACATCATATCACGAATTGCAAAACAACTGTCTGTCATCAAACTACAATGATAAACCTTGCACATGGGTGAGAAACAAAAATGTCACTAATGATGGTGTCATAGAGGCCAAGGTGGTCATTAGTGGTCTGTTCCAAAACACATCCACACAACAAATCCAAACACCACATCAAAACACTCATCACACAATGCGCATCAACCCAATAATAATCCCATAATCAATAACCTCAATGACCAAAGAGGACCACCTCAACACAAAACATACCCCAAAGGAAAATACACTACTTTGGGGGAACCACTTGAGGACATTATGAAAAAGCTAATTGACAAAAAACTCATCCAATCTCCTATATTTGAGAATTACCAAAAACCTGATGTCAAACCTCCTTGGTACAATGAGAATCAACTGTGTGAATTCCACAAAATCAAAGGCCACACCACAAATAATTGCATGAGACTCAAGAACATCATACAAGATCTCATCGACAAAAGAATCATAAACGTGGAACCACTTACAGGGAATCAGAACCTTAAAATATACACGAATCCGATGCCGAATCATGGCAACAAAGGGAATAACAAGGATAAAGGAAAAGACAGTGTAAATTATGTATACGAAAAAGTTGTTGCATCCCTAAATGAAGATTGCATGGTCATCACCATCAAGGGCGCTCATGCTGAAGACTGTGGAGTCACCACAAGAGGCAAAAAAGTCACCATTGCAGGATCATCCCAATCCAATAGAGTCCCTACATCAAGAGTCGTTCTGTATAGCTACAATGTTGTAGACCAACTCAAAAGAATGCCAACACACATCTCCATCATGGAGTTGTTAAAAATCTCATCAGCGCATAAAAAGATCCTTGAGGAAGCATTAGCCTCATCCACTATCCTTGCAGACCTCGATGCGGAACAATTCCAAGCTATGGTCAGAAATATCATAACACCTAATCTCCTTACGTTTTTTAACCAAGATTTTCCCACCGAACCATCTCATAATCGTGCACTTCACTTGGAGGTCATTGTGAACAAGAGAAAAATTAAAAACGTCTTGGTGGATGGAGGTGTAGGTTTGAACATTTATTCTCTTAGCCTCATTAAGCAGTTGAAAATATTAGAAAATTCCATTGATAAAGGGAAAGGCATCACAATAAGAGCATACGATGACCAAGAAAGAGTGTCTTCGGGCACAATCAAACTCCCTATTCAAGTAGGACCAATGCTTGTGGAAACCACTTGTCAGGTCTTGGACCTTGACTTGCCATACAATATCCTTCTAGGAGGCCCATGGATTCATGCGATGAAAGCTGTAGCATCAACCTTCCACCAATGTGTGAAATTCACACATAATGGACAAGAGGTTACCATCCATGGAAATCCTGAGCCATTCTCATATTGCAAGAATCTTGAGGCCAAATATTACAAAATCCCCTAAGTGCCAAAGAATGATGAGGGCCCATCCACATCATACATTGACCCAGCCACCCTCACGTCCACTTCTGCGATAGAGACACCTCCCACTCCTGCCATTCCCACCATCTTCGACATCAAGCTCATCATCCAGGAGGATGGTTGTGGAAGCTATAGGCTCCCTAATAATGCTTTTGTGATAGGAGAGTTACCGCAATCTCCTAGGTCATGGGGACACCCATGAGAAAATCAAGCTTTTACATCGCAAACAAATCATGAGGATTATCCTGAATTCACAAGCTGGGGAGACCTTGATCAAGAGGTTATTGAGACAGATCCATCCCACATGCTGTATCGAGGTGAAAGACCGACACTTGAATTACCAATTGATGAAAGAAGCAAAGGCCTACACATGATGCTTGTGATGGGCTATGACTGCAATCAGAGATTAGGACAAAATGACAATGAGTTCATAATACTTATTATGCCAAAGACGCGACCTATAAAAAATATTAGTCTTAGATGTGCCACTCCGAGAATAACCATACGCGGCCGAAGTCCTCCGGTTAGACCGGTTAACATCCCTCCTCAGTCAATAATAGTGCAACTACACTCACCAATAGTCACAGGTAGCAACACACATAACTTCATAACTGAGCCCTATATTAGTAATGATGATAAAGATATCATATCCAATCTCCCTAGGTTATTCGAAGATACCACTCTGTGTATGATTAGTACCCTCTCCTTCGAATCCGATAGTCAATATCATGAGATCCGCTTAGTCTACCCCCAATTGATCGACTATGACCAACGAGGACCACCAGTTCTCGATATATTCGAAAATGATGAAGCGCTCTCAGAATTCATGGGATTGAGAGATAACATTCCAGATGGAGATCATAAGGCAAGGTTTATGATGGAGTTGGACACACATGCTTATTACGGGGAAATGATTGAATCTTTTAGTCACAAAAGTGAAAAACTAAGAATCATATCCAAGTCCTTAAGTGAAAACCACACTGTGGCACTCTCTGACAAGAAAATAGTAAAAAGAAAGGACGTATCCAACGGTGAAAACTTCTTTGAGGCGCCCAAGGATGAAGGATTCAATCTTCCCTTAAGAGCTATTCATCAAGAGAAGTCAGTAGTCTTGGCCGAAAAATGCAACCCAATCAACCTAAGAACAGAGGAGACCCTGCATATCACATTCTATGCAGAATCACTATTATCAGAAGGGCAAGAAATCTTAGCAGCATTCCTAAGGGAAAGACAAATAAACTTTGCATGGAGTTATGCTGATATGCCAAGACTTGATCCAAATACTGTGGTCCACCACCTAGCAGTGTATCCAGATGCAAAACCTGTTAGACAAAAAGCTTCAAAAAATGCATCCTCAAATTGCTTTGTTAGTCAAAATGGAGCTCAAAAAGCTATTAGATGCTGGATTCATCCAACCAATTGATTATCCAGAATAGGTATCGAACTTGGTACCTATGTCAAAACCTGACGGAGCCATCAGAATCTGTACGGACTTTAGAGATTTGAATAAGACATGTCCCAAGGATGATTTCCTGCTTCCCAACATCGACATGATAGTAGGCATGATAGCAGGGCACGAGATGCTATCATTAATGAACGAATTTTCAGGATATAACTAGATCATAATAGCAAAAGAAGACCAACACAAGACGACTTTCACTTGTCTATAGGGGACCTACTACTGGAACATGATGCCATTCGGCCTAAAGAATGCAAGAACAACATATCAAAGGGCCATGACATTGATCTTCCATGAAATGATTCACAAAATAGTCGAAGACTATGTTGACGACATCCTAACTAAGTCAACAAAGAGAAAAGATCAATCATATAGCAACCCTTAGTGCTATCTTTGATAGATTAGAGGAATACAAGGTCAGACTAAATCCCAAGAAGTGCGTCTTTAGCATACAATCAGACAAATTACTAGGATACATAGTCTCCATGAGGGGTATCGAGGTGGATCCTGCAAAAGTCAAAGCAATCCTCGAGATGGAAGCACCAAGGAATTTAAAACAACTGAGAGGTCTCCAAGGAAGGCTTCAATCCATTAGAAGGTTCATAGCACAACTGGCAGATAAGCAAAACCCATACTCTCACCTACTCCACAAGGGAGTAGCGTACAAATGGGATGCCAAGTGCTAAGAGGCATTCAACAAAATAAAGGAATATCTACTGACACCACCAGTCTTAATGCCGCCTATCCCAAAAAAGCCATTGATCTTATATGTGTTAGTAACAGTAGCAGCCCTTGGAGCTCTCCTAGCCTAGCATGATGAAAACGGAATAGAGAGGGCTATCTACTATATCAGCAGGACAATGGTATTTGCATCTCAAAAATTCAGACACTACATGTTGGTACACAAGATCAAGCTCATTGCGAAAATTGATCCCCTCAAGTATCTCCTATCCAAGGCAATGCTCACGGGCAGAATGGCGAAATGGGTGATGATACTATCAAAGTATGACATCGAGTATGTGAAAAGAAAAGTCATTAAATGTCAAGTTATTGCAGATCAACTAGCAGAAGCACCCATATATTCTGAGAATCCTCTTGTATGTAAATTTCCAAATGAATCCATCTTTAACCTCAATGTAGCCGATCACTGGAAATTATACTTCGACAGCTCATACACACAACACAACTCAAGAGCTGGTATCTTCTTCATCACCCCCCAAGGGGACTGCATACCATGGTCATACAAACTAGCATTCGCTTATATGAACAACATAACAGAATATGAAGTTTTGACTATAGGTCTCAGTATAGCAGTGCAATGGAATATCATAGCCCTCAAAGTCTACGGAGACTCTCAGTTGATCATAAATCAAGTCAATGATGAATATCAAACTAAGGATAACAAACTAACTCTATACAAGAAATTGGTGGAGACTCTCAATGAATCCTTCATTGACATAACATTTGAGCAGATTCCAAGAACCAACAACAAAGTCGCTGATGCCATGACTACAAGTGGGTCTCTAGTAGACATCCTTCACAATGTGCCAAAATATGATTTTCTGATCAAGCAGCTTCTCGTTCCCACATTCGAGGTACTAGAATCAAAATATATGTGTGAAATCGTTGGTCTTGGCGATCCTTGGTATCATGACATCTATACATATCTTCGAATAGGATTCTTACCCACTGACCTACCATCGAGCCTCAAACGAACCTTTATCAAAAAGGCATCTAGATTTGTCATCCTAGGTAATACTTTATATTGTAGAAGCATAGAAGGTACCTTACTGCGCTGTCTAAATGTTGAGGAGGCATTAACCGCTCTAACCGAGGTTCATAATGGTATCTGTGGCTCACACTTGAGTGGAATGACCATTGCCAAGAAATTGCTGAAGCTGGGGTATTACTGACCCACGATGGAAAGAGAAGCGCATGATCATGCTAAAAGGTGTTTACAATGTCAGCAACATGGGGACCTCATCCATGCTCCAGCTCAAGAGCTCCATCCGATTGTCACACCATGGCCTTTCTCACAGTGGGGACTCGATCTCATTGGGAAAATCTCACCCACCTCATCCAATAGCCATAAATTCATTATAACTGTAACTGAGTACTTCACAAAGTGGGTGGAAGTAATACCCATGACCTATATCACTGGGAAGTAAATCTCAAAATTTATCCTGAATTATCTCATATGTCGTTATGGTGTCCCACAAGCCATTATTTTATATAATAGCACACCATTCAAGAATCAGGAGGTTTGTGACTTGTGTGAGAAATTCAAAATCCAGCATCACTTCTCCACCATGTACTATCCCTAAGGCAATGGCCAAGCAGAAGCCACGAACAAAACCATCCTCAAAATCTTTAAAAAAATAGTCAATGACACAAGTCATGACTGACACTTGCAGCTTAATTCTGCCCTCTAGGTTTATCGAACTAGCATCCAGACACCCACTGGTGCCACCCCATTCTCCCTAGTCTACGGATCATAAGTTGTACTACCTATTGAGAACGAGCTCCCATCCCTTAGAATATCATTGCAAAATCTCATCATTGATGAGGACTATTGGGTGTCAAGATTAAATGAGCTGGAGTTACTGGATGAGAGACGCATAGATGCTTTGAATCACTTACAAGTCTATCAAAATAGACTCAAATGAAACTACAACAAGAAGATCAAAAGTGGGACTTTCCAAGTCGGAGAACTACTTTTAAAAGAAAATTAGAAGAATGTCCCAAATCCCAGTAGCAAAGGCAAGTTCAAACCCAATTGGTTAGGACCTTTCATCGTCACAGCAAGCTATAAATCAGGGGCATATCAGTTATCAACACTCGAAGGGGAACCTATGTAGGAGCCCATGAATAGCTCCCATCTCAAAAAGTTTTATGCCTAATTCTTTCGGGTATAAAATAAAAAATCCAAATTTTTTTTTTAAAAAGTCTTGAAAAAATGGTTACTTTGGCGAAAACCTGGCAAACAGGTGTCTTGGTAACAACAAAAAAATCAAAAAAGCAAGAAATCCAAAAAAATGACCTTGAGGATGGGCCGAGTAGTACTAAGAGGGATCATGATACGAACGTAGGACCAAGCTGTGGTGTGAATGTGAGTGGATGTGTGATGGATGGAGACTTGAATGCGATGGATGATGGAAGCAAAATGGAGGGATGATGACGAACAAGCCATAAAGGTCCTGGTGGATAAAAAGTGCTTATTTACACAAGGCGTCTGTTTGCCAGGTTTTCACTGAGGTACTTGCCCAAAGTGCCACCGAAGTGGTTTTCACTAGAGAACGATTTTTTTTATCATTTTTCTAATTTTTTTGAATTTTTTGCTTTTTTGATTTTTTCGTTGTTACCAAGACACCTATTTGCCAGGTTTTCACCGAAGTAACCATTTTTTTAGAACTTTTTCTGATTTTTTAGATTTTTGAGTTTATACTTTGAAAGAATTAGGCATAAAACTTTTTGAGATGGGAGCTATTCATGGGCTCCTAGATAGGTTCCCCTTCGAGTGTTAATAACTGATATGCCCCTGATTTATAGCTTGCTGTGATAATGAAAGGTCCTAACCAATTGGGTTTGAACTTGTCTTTGCTACTGGGATTTGAGACATTCTTCTGATTTTCTTTTAAAAGCAGTTCTCCGACTTGGAAAGTCCCACTTTTGATCTTCTTGTTGTAGTTTCATTTGAGTCTATTTTGATAGACTTGTAAGTGATTCAAAGCATCTATGTGTCTCTCATCCAGTAACTCCAGCTTGTTTAATCTTGACAGTCGATAGTCCTAATCAGTGATGAGATTTTGCAATGATATTCTAAGGGATGGGAGCTCGTTCTCAATAGGTAGTACAACTTCTGATCTGTAGACCAGGGAGAATGGGGTGGCGCTAGTGGGTGTCTGGATGCTAGTTCGATAAACCCAGAGGGCAGGATTACGCTGCAAGTGTCAGTCACGACCTGTGTCATTGACTATTTTCTTGAGGATTTTGAGGATGGTTTTGTTTGTGGATTTTGTTTGGCCATTGCCTTGGGGATAGTACAGGGTGGAAAAGCGATGCTAGATTTTGAATTTCTCACACAAGTCGCGAACCTCCTGATTCTTGAATGGTGTGCCATTATCTGAAATAATGGCTTGTGGGACACCATAACAACATATGAGATAGTTTAGGATAAATTTTGAGATTTGCTTCCTAGTGATATAGGTCATGGGTATGGCTTCCACCCACTTTGTGAAGTACTCAGTTGCAATTATTATAAATTTATGGCCATTGGATGAGGTGGGTGTGATTTTTCCAATGAGTTCGAGTCCCCATTGTGAGAAAGGCCATGGTGTGACGATTGGATGGAGCTCTTGAGCTGGTACATGGATGAGATCCCTATGCTGCTGACATTGTAAACACCTTTTAGCATGATCATGCGCTTTTCTTTCCATCGTGGGCCAGTAATACCCCAGCCTCAGTAGTTTCTTGGCAATGGTCATTTTATTCGAGTGTGAGCCACAGATACTGTTATGAACCTCGGTTAGAGCGGTTAATGCCTCCTGAGCATTTAGATAGCATAGTAAGGTACCTTTCTACGCTTCAACGGTATAAGGTATCTCCTAGGTTGACAAATCTAGATGCCTTTTTAATAAAGGTTTGTTTTAAGCTTGATGGTAGGTCAGTCGGTATGACTCCTATTTGAAGATAAGTGTAGATGTCATGATACCAAGGATCACCAAGACCAATGATTTCACACATATTCTGATTCTGGTACCTCGAATGTGGGAACGAGAAGTTGCTTGATTAGAAATTCATATTTTCGCACATTGTGACAGATGTCTATTAGAGACCCAGTTGTAGCCATGGCGTTAGCGACTCTGTTGTTAGT
The DNA here is from genome assembly GCA_007258455.2 of Sequoia sempervirens. Classification (NCBI taxonomy): domain Eukaryota; kingdom Viridiplantae; phylum Streptophyta; class Pinopsida; order Cupressales; family Cupressaceae; genus Sequoia; species Sequoia sempervirens. The sequence goes on from VDFB02286920.1 coordinate 42,601, forward strand.
TCTTGGAATCTGTTCAAATGTTATGTCAATAAAGGATTCATTAAGAGTCTCCACCAATTTCTTGCATGGAGTTAGCTTGTCATCCTTAGTCTGATATTTATCATTCACTTGATTTATGATTAATTGAGAGTCTCCGTAGACTTTGAGGGCTATGATATTCCATTGCACTGCTATACTAAGACCTATAGTCAAAGCCTCGTATTTCGCTATGTTGTTTGTGCAAGGGAATGCTAGTTTGTGTGACTGTGGTATGCAGTCCCCTTGGGGGGTGATGAAGAAGATACCAGCTCCTGATCCATGTTGTGTGTATGAGCCGTCGAAGTATAATTTCCAGTGATTGGCTTCATTGAGGTTAAAGATGGATTTGTCTAGAAATTCAGATACAAGAGGATTCTTAGAATATATGGGTGTTTCTACTAGTTGATCTGTAATAACTTGACTTTTAATGACTTTTTTCTTTCCACATACTCAATGTCATACTCTGACAGTATCATCACCCATTTTGCCATTGCTCGTGAGCATTCCCTTAGATAAGAGATAATTGAGGGGATCAATTTTTGCAATGAGTTTTATCTTATGTGCCAACATGTAGTGCCTAAATTTTTGGGATGCAAACACTACTGTGAGGCAAGCTTTCTCGATGAATGAGTAATTTAGCTCGTGACCCACCATTGTCTTGCTAATATAGTAGATGGTCCTCTTTGTTCCGTTTTCATCATGATGGGCTAGAAGAGCTCCAAGGGCTGTTGTTGTTGCTGACACATATAAGATCAATGGCTTTCTCAAGATAGGTGGCTTTAACACTGGTGGTGTCAGTAGGTATTCTTTTATTTTGTTGAATGCCTCTTCACATTTGGTATCCCATTTGTACGCTACTCCCTTATGGAGTAGGTGAGAGTATGGGTTCTACTTGTCTACCAGTTGTGCTATGAACCTTCTAATGGATTATAGTCTTTCTTGGAGACCTCTCAGTTGTTTTAAATTCCTTGGTGCTTCCATCTCAAGGATTGCTTTGACTTTTGCAGATCCACCTCGATACCCCTCATGGAGACTATGTATCCTAGCAATTTGCCTGATTGTACGCCAAAGACACTCTTCTTGGGATTTAGTCTAACCTTGTATTCCTCCAATCTTTCAAAGATAGCACTTAGGGTTGCTATATGATCTTTTCTCTTTCTTGACTTAGCTAGGATGTCGTCAACACAGTCTTCAACTATTTTGTGAATCATGTCATGGAAGATCAATGTAATGGCCCTTTGATATGTTGCTCCTGCGTTCTTTAGGCCAAATGGCATCATGTTCCAGCAGTAGATCCCCCACGGACAAGTGAAAGTCATCTTGTGTTGGTCTTCTTTTACTATCATAATCTGGTTATATCCTGAAAATACGTCCATTAACGATAGCATCTCGTGCCTTGTTGTCATGTCCACTATCATATCGATATTGAGAAGCGGGAAATCATCCTTGGGGCATGCCTTATTCAAATCTCTAAAATTCGTACAGATTATGATGGCTCCATCAGGTTTTGACACGGGTACCAAATTTGACACCCATTCTGGATAATCAATTGGTCAGATAAATCATGCATCTAACTTTTTGAGCTCCATTTTGACTAATAGAGCAATTTGAGGATGTATTTTTTGGAACTTTTGTCTGATAGGTTTTGCATCTGGATACACCGCTAAGTGATGAACCACAATCTCTAGATTAAGCCCTGGCATGTCAGCATAATTCCATGCAAAGTTTAATTGTCTTTCCTTTAGGAATGCTGCTAGGAGTTTTTGCTCTTCTGATAATAGTGATTCCGCATAAAATGTGATATGCGGGGTCTCCTCTATTCCTATGTTGACCGGATTGCACTTTTCGGCCAAGACTGTTGCTTCTCTTGATTAATGGCTCTTAAGGGAAGATTGAATCGTTCATCCTCGGGCACCTCAGAGAGGTTTTCACTGTCAAAGAGTGCCACAGTGTGGTTTTCACTTAACGACTTGGATATGATTCTTAGTTTTTCACTTTTGCGACTAAAGGATTCAATCATTTCCTCGTAATAAGCATGTGTGTCCAATTCCATTATAAACCTTGCCTTGTGATCTCTATCTGGAATGTTATCCCTCAACCCCATGAATTCTGAGAGTGCCTCATCATTTTCGAATGTATCAAGAATTGGTGGTCCTCGTTGGTCACAGTCGATCAATTGGGGATAGACTAAGCGGATCTCATGATTTTGATGATCGGATTCGAAAGATAAGGTATTAATCATGCAAAGGGTAGTATGCTTAAATAACCTAGGTAGACTGGTCAAGTGATCTTCGTCATCGCTACTAATATAGGGCTTGGTGATAAAGTTATGCATGTCTATCCCTATGGGTATTGGGGAGTGCACTTGTACTAGGACTGGCTAAGGAGAAACATTAGCGGCTCTAATCAGAGGACTTTGGCCATGTATGGTTATTCTCGGAGGGGTACATCCAAGACCAAGATTTGTTATAGGTCGCGTCTCAGGCATGATTGGTATTAAGAGCCCATTGTCATTTTGTCCTAGTCTCTGATTGTGGTCATAGCCCATTGCAAGCATCATATGTAGGCCTTTGCTTCTTTCATCCATTGGTAATTCAAGTGTTGGTCTTTCATCTTGATACAACATGTAGGATGGATCTGTCTCAATAACCTCTTGACCAAGGTCTCCCCAGCTTGTGAATTCAGAATAATCCTCATGATTTGTTTGCGATGTAGAAGCTTTATTTTTTCTCGCAGGCATCCCCATGATCTAAGAGATTGCGGTAATTCTCCTATCACAAAAATATTATTAGGGAGCCTATAGCTTCCACAACCGTCCTCCTGGATGATGAGCTTGATGTTGGAGATGGTGGGAATGGCAGGAGTGGGAGGTGTCTCTGTCGCAGAAGTGGACGTGAGGGTGGCAGGGTCAATGTATGATGTGGATGGGCCCTCATCATTCTTTGGCACTTGGGGGATTTTGTAATATTTGGCCTCAAGATTCTTCCAATATGAGAATGGCTCAGGATCTCCATGGATGGTAACCTCTTGGCCATTATGTGTGAATTTCACACATTGGTGGAAGGTTGATGCTACGGCTTTCATCGCATGAATTTATGGGCATCCCAGGAGGATATTGTATGGCAAGTCGAGGTCCAAGACCTAACAAGTGGTTTCCATGAGCGTTGGCCCTACTTGAATAGGGAGTTTGATTGTGCCTTGAGATACTCTTTCTTGGTCATCGTATGCTCTTATTGTGATGCCTTTCCCTTTATCAATGGAATCTTCTGATACTTTCAATTGTTTGATTAGGCTGAGAGAGCAGATGTTCAAACCTGCACCCCCATCCACCAGGACCTTTTTGATTTTGCTCTTGTTTACAATGACCTCCAAGTGAAGTGCGCGATTGTGAGATGGTTGGGCGAGAAAATCTTGGTCAGAAAACGTAAGGAGATTAGGTGTTATGATGTTTCCGGCCATAGCTTGGAATTGTTCCACATTGAGGTCTGCGGGGACAGTGGATGAGGCTAATGCTTCTTCGAGGATCTTTTTATGGGCCGATGATATTTTTAACAACTCCATGATGGAGATGTTAACAATTTCATGATGGAGATGTGTGCTGGTGTTCTTTTGAGTTGGTCTATGACACTATACCCATTGGATCTAGATGAAGGGACCCTATTTGGTTGAGATGATCTTACAATGGTGACTTTGCCGCCTCTTGTGGTGTCTCCACAATCTTCGGCATGGGCGCCCTTGATGGTGATGACCATGCAGTTTTATTGAGGTTGGCAACAATTGTTTCGTATACATGATTTACACTGCCCTTTCCTTTATCCTTGTTATTCCCTTTGTTGCCATGATTTGGCATCAGATTCGTGTAGATTTTAAGATCCTAATTCCCAGTAGGTGTTTCCACATTTATGATTCTTTTGTCGATGAGATCTTGGATGATGTTTTTTAGTCTCATACAATTGTTTATGGTGTGGCCTTTGATTTGTGGAACTCACATAGTTGATTTTTGTTGTACCAAGGAGGTTTGACATCAGGTTCTTGGTAGTTCTCAAATGTAGAAGCTTGGATGAGTTTTTTGTCGATTAGCTTTTTCATGATATCCTCAAGTGGTTCTCCCAAAATAGTGTATTTTCATTTGGGATAAGTCTTGCATTGAATCGGTCCTCTTTGGTCATTGAGGTTATTGATGGTGGCATTATTGGGTTGGTATGTTATGTGATGAGTGTTTTGTCATTGTGGTTGGATTTGTGGTGTGGGTGTATTTTGGCATGGACCACTGATGACCACCTTGGCATCAACGACACCATCATTAATAATGTTCTTGTTTCTTGTCCATGTATGAGGTTTATCATTGTAGTTTAATGACGAGCGGTTATTTTGCAGTTCGTGATATGATGTTGATTTGATGGGTTGAGTTGCAAGGGCTCTTTCAATGCTAAACGCCTTAGAGATCAATTGATCGTATGTGGTGATACCCTAAACTTTGAGATGGAATGATAGGCGACTTTCAAGGTTGGCTATGATTTTGCAGGTTTGTTGGTCTTCTGGCATGGTCCATTTGCTTCGATTGGCCTTGGATCACCATCGTTGAAGAAATGAAGCAAAAGATTCATTCTTTCCTTTTTTTAGAGCATATAGTTCTTCAAGACTAACATTCATTGTAATGTTACATGTGTAGTTTCTAATGAATTCATCTCTGATTTCCTGGAATGTTCTGATGCCTGAAGGTAAGTGAGAAAACCATTAAATAGCATTGCCTACTAAGCTCCTACAGAATAGTCACATCAGATAAGTATCGTCATATGTGACCTCCATACAATAAACCTGGAATTCTCTGATGTGATCTTCAAAGTTTCCCGTCCCTCGATATTTGTCAAATTTAGGGATCTCAAATCCCTTAGAGAATGGTTTCATGTCTAGGCTCCTATCAAATGGATAGGGACACAAGTTGCTCTGTGTTTTGGTTGTCTACCCCGATTGAAGGTCAAGCACTTGTTGTGAGAGCAACCTGAGTTGTGTCGTCACATCATTTTGGGGATCAGGGGGTGGGATGAATGTGTTTTGAGGTGTTGAAATCGTGGTTTGGATGGATGGGTTGGTTGGTGCATTGTTCAATGGTATCGGTATGTTGTGGCAGGCGAAGTAGGCTTCTACTTATTTTTGGATGAACAATGCTTATTGTTGCTCTTGTTGTTGTGCTAGGATTTGTGCTTGTTGTTGCGCTTGTTGTGCTTACTACTGCGCTTGTTGTTGTTCTAACAACACTTGTTGTTCTGCTTGTTATTGTTCTCACAACGCTTATTGTTGGGCTGCCAATTCTGTTGCTTCTTGCTGCTCTTGGTATTGCTTTAGTGCTTGCTGATATGCTTGCATTTGTGTTGTTTGTGCAAGAAGTTGTGTTTGAGCCTGCGCTTGCACTTGCGCTGCTTGTTGCTATAATAAAGATTGTGCTTAAGTGACCCTTTGTGCTTGTAATGCTTGTGCAGCTTGGGCTGCTTATTGTTGTTGCTGTTGTAATAAAGCTTGGGCTTGTTGTGTTTATTGCACTTGTAATGTGGCTTGTGTGGCTTTAGCAGCTTACGCAACTTAAGCGGCTTGTTGCACAACTTTTTGTTTCTTCACTTGTTGGTATCCTCTTTCAAAAATAGCTTGTAATGTTGTGTCGAATTGGTTTAATGTGGTGAACATTGGTGGTGGTTGAGGTTGTGGTAGATTTAGAATGGTGGTAGATGATGATGTTGTGTTGATTACGTGATTGGTGGATGGTGTTGTTGATGTGGTAAGTGGCATCGTTGATGTGCAAGAAGTTGTGTTTGAGTTTGCGATTGCACTTGCGCTGCTTGTTGCTGTAATAAAAGTTGTGCTTAAGTGACCCTTTGTGCTTGTAATGCTTGTGCAGCTTGGACTGCTTATTGTTGTTGCTGTTGTAATAAAACTTGGGCTTGTTGTGCTTATTGCGCTTGTAATGTGGCTTGTGCGGCTTTGGCAGCTTACGCAACTTAAGCGGCTTGTTGCACAAATTTTTGTATCTTCACTTGTTGGTATCCTCTTTCAAAAACAGCTTGTAATGTTGCGTCGAATTGGTTTGATGTGGTGAACATTGGTGGTGGTTGAGGTTGTGGTAGATTTGGAATGGTGGTAGATGATGATGTTGTGTTGATTACGTGATTGGTGGATGGTGTTGTTGATGTGGTAAGTGGCGTCATTGATGTGATTGACCCTTGAGAGACCATGTTTTGCAATGTTGTGGGGGTGTTTGATGATGTTGCCATTGTTTGTGTGTTTGTCGTTTGTTGTTATGATTTCAACAATAAGTTTTGAGCATTTGAAAAAATGTTTTGAGTGATGGTTCGGATGTTGTTTTGATTGATACTTGGTAGAGGGGGAAGCCCTAAACGAAGGAGTGGTGTAGATGACAATGGTGATGGTGGGAGAGGTGGAAATGTAAAGGGGGTGAATGCTTGCGAGAGTGTTGTGGTGTTGAAAATTCCCCTTGGTCCGAATATGTCTCCCTCCTCTTGTGAATTTCTGAGGAGAAGTGTTTGTGGTGCTCCATGAAAAGATGTTGATGATGGGTCATAATGTAAAGTGAGAGGAACATTTTGGTGTAATAGATTATGGAGAATATTTTGTTCCACTGTGGTGTTTGCGTCCAAGTTTTGGTTATTCACAAGGGGATGTGATTAAAGTGCATTAAGGAATGTGTTTCGCTTGTTAACATTGGGTTGAGTTGGAGCAAATGATGTTGTGATTTGTGGAATATTTTTCGTGATATTTTGAGATGGGGGTGTAGTTGAAATGGGGATGGTGGATGAGATTGGTGGAAAAGATGTCTCTACTATAGTGCTCACATCAAAATCTGACGAAAACTTGGCCCCTTGTTTTGCTAGTTCAAGCATGTACAATGAAGGGTTAAGTCTCATCATGATGTTGATGATTCTATCGTTGTCTAAATTTTGGAGTATTTCTGTCATTTCCTCATGAGACATTCCAAAGGTGAGGTCCTCCCTTTGATTTTCAAACACTTGATTCAAATGTCAACCTTAACCTTTTTCCTTTTTTTTTAAAAACATTACAAATAACACATTTATTGCTACTCTAAAAAAAATGAATCTATATTCAAAAAATTTAATGTCTATGCCAGAGAATGCAACAACATCATTTAATTCCTATATGCATTAACAAGATCCATGCGTTAACAAACTGTATGTGTTAACTAGCTTGTTTGTGTTAACACACTATCTGCGTTAACCAATTTTTTGTGTTAAAAAACTATCTGCGTTAACAAACTCTCTGCGTTAACACACTGACTGCGTTAACCAGTTTTTTGTGTTAACAAACTATCTGCGTTAACAAGTGTATATGTGTTAACAAATATCTTGTGTTAACGAATATCTTGTGTTAATGCAACATCGTATGTGTTAACAAAAACTGGTGTGTTAATGAGACTGTGCTAACAAACCATGGGTTAATGAGACTGTGAGTTAATGAGACTGCGTTAACAAACTATATGTTAACAAGACTGCGTTAACGAACAATGTGTTAATGAAACTGCATGTTAACAGGACTATGTTAATGAACGTATATGTGTTAACAAAACAAACTGTTGTGCTAACAAATTGCCCTCCTTCTAGCACCAAATGTGGTGTATGCTTTTAAAATCCGCAAAACTAAACTTCATACAAGGTCAGTAACTCACAAATTCCTCAAGAATGACCCTATGAAATACCTTGCAAATGCTTCAAAATGCAACAAAAAATAAAAGAGAATTAAAAGCATCATGAAAACACTTAACAAGTTACCTATTCCATAATGGATTGGTGTCACATGTGTTAGTGACCCTTTCCCAATCCTTGATCAAAGTTTAAGATAATGTAAATGTAATGGAAAATGATGAGCAAGATGAGTTCTCAAATTAAGAGAGTAACATTGCATAAAAGTTATGGATTCATGAATGAGAATGAAGGCCTTCTTTTATAAATTTTCTTGATGAAAGATTGGCCAAGATGGTGAATGTGGGACTAAAGATCCTCCAATGAGGAGAGGCCATTTGCCAAGTGGTGATAAGCCAATGGTTGTGCAAGATTTGGAAAGAGTGCCCATGAGAGGGAGAATTTGAATTCAAATTTTGCAATAAATTTTGAGGGGGACAAGAAAAACAACAATAAATGCAATGTTGGAGAAACAAACCAACTTGTCATGTTGAGGGAAAATGAAGGTTTTTAATAAATCAATAAAATTGATTTATTTGTGCAAGTGGAGATATCTAGAGAATGCAAGTGGGTGAGATTAGTATTTAATCATGTTTAGATTAAATAGATAATGATTATGTTAGTTTAATGATGATTATGTGAGTTTGACTTTTAGGACTTTGATATTTGATTTATTTAAATTATAAAATGATGGAATATGATTTAGGATTTGATTTAAATGGATGTTTGATTTATTATAAGGTTGATGAAAATGTTTATTTGATTTTAAATAAATGATCCTAGGAGATGAAATTACCTAATGAATGGATGAAAGTGCACCTGATTAATTGATGAATGGTCCTAATGTGAAATATAAACGAATGAACCTAATCAAATGCAGAATGTTAATTTTGCCCCTTTGAAGCAATATACTTGTTGCGTTGGTTCAAAGAATAATCTTGCCACAATCAAAATTCAAAAAATTTCTGATTTTTCGGATGCCCCAGCGAGAAGTACACTGGTACAGTTGTTAGTTTATTTAATTTCTTAATTTTTTTGGGTTGTGTTTGGAGTTATTGAGAGTTGCAGGAAACTCTCTTGCATCACTTTTCATTTTTTATTTTCTTACCTTATTAAATTCCTTTACATACATAGAATTTATATTTCAATCTATTTCCATTTATTTCCTTTATCCTTTCCCACCTTACCTTTGTCCCTTAAAATCCTATGTTATCTTCTTTAGGTCTCCTTCCCAATTTCTTTATTGAATACCCCATTTTTTCTCTAAACCTGTGTTTTCTCTCTTTTTCTAGTATAATTTAGTTCCATACCTTTTTTATTTGCCCATTTGTCCATATTTTCTTCTCAGTCTCTCTCATTTCCTTCTTATTTGCATTTCCCTCTTTAACAATCTCCATAATTGAATAAGTTTTCAAATTTATGCATTGCATTTATGTCATTCCTTAAAATAGGTTTCATCTTATATGTTATCTAACATATATTTCAATTTATTTTTTATTATATCCTATAAGGAGATTGACAAAGCTAATTTCTCTTTTAATAATTAGATTTAAAAGATTTCTATAGATTTTTACATTACATGTCAAATATAGAAAAAATATTGAATAATTAAATAATGTGATAATTAGAAAAAATGATACAATGGAATACACCACCTTATAGATCATCTAAAAGACTAAGTCACCCTATATGCAATCACTCTTTTATCAAAGTATCATTTCTTTAACTTTTAATTATAATTTGTTATGTTCAATCCTTCTCAATGTTATGGTTCTATACCACGCAAATATTAGCAAAAAATTAGGTGAAATGTGCCCATTTATTATGTTTTTCTATCTTTTTAATCTAACAATACTTTAAAATACTTTAATATTTTTTATTTAAAAATTAAATGCATTTACTAAAAAACTAATAATAAGCCTTAAATTTAATCTTTTGTTATATTCTACATAACTTAAAATAACAATTGATAAGAGATGTATTTACTAGCAACCGCACCTTGGTGTGCAATGGGTACATCGAAGAGGTGTGGAAGGTCAATGAGGAAAAATGTTGGTCTATTTTTTGCATACATTTTGCAATACATGAGGTCAATGGGTAGGCCATTTAGTAAATGATGTTGTTTGTTTAACAAAGTCTCAATGGACAAGTGATAGCTTCAAATCAACTATGCATCCTCTTTAAGGATAAAACATGACTGAAACAAAACATCTAAATGAGGAAGATAATCATGCTCCATTACAAACAGTCTCACATTATGTTTGCAATAGAGAGGGAGAGATAGGGATATAGAGAGGGAGAGAGAGAAGGGGGGTAAGGAGATAGAAGAAAAAATAGAGTGATACATAAAGAACAAATAGAGAGGACATTAGAAAGAAAGGGATATGCACACACACCCACACACACACACAGCTGCAAAGAGAGACACACACACACATAGAGAAAGAGATATAGAGAGATGCATATAGATAGAGAGACCAAGAGGTAGAGGGGGAGAGAGATAAGAGAGATAAAAAGAAATTGATATTTAGATAAGAGAGATTAATGGTTAAAATTGTATCTATAACACCTAAAAAAATTGTATCCATTGTGTTGTTATAGATATCATACCCTATTATAGAGCTCCTATGTTGGTACAATTAAGGAGTAGGTAGGGAAAATTGGAGACAAACTTTATACATGTCAATTGCACTTGCTCAAGTTTTTGAGGACTTTTCAACAAATCCATTTAGTACATATTATATGACCATAGAAATTTGTGACAACTCATCTTTAGGGAATTCTACTGAACAATTTTCTCCCACATAATTTGAGCACTTTGATTTTAGGCTCCAAGTGCTACCCATTAGATTTAAGTTAACAATGTGGATTGTGTAATTTGTCTCCATGTAGTGTACATTGCATGTTATAAAGCTTCATTACTTCTTACCCAAAAACTGGTGGGTAATTTTTTTTTCTAGTTGATGCATTGATAAGGACTTCAATGTAGGCTGATATGTAAGTATGATGGATACCATATAACATAGAACCAATTTTCCCAAAGCATTTTTAGTGGTACTTGCTATGTTGTATTGCACATTTTAACTTGACATGATTACAATTTTATGATTGTAGAAATGAGCCCTTCTTTTGTAACGAGATGAAATGTTAATTAGTCTCTTGATACAAATGTACTTGAAGAATTATTATCTATCAAGATTAAAAATTACTTATATCAAAGCAACTCTTATGAAAGTAAGCCTACCATGGCCTTTTACTGGCTAGAGAAGTAGGGGTTACTAGACTATGGATATAAAGTGATTCCCTTAATATCATAAATTTTCTCCTGAAGACTAGTCCACCATCTTGTTCCATAGCTCATTTAATTAATGATGCTATTTTTATCATTAATTCTTTTGAAGAGGTGAGAATTAATGAACCTGGAGGATAAGAATGAGGATAATGGTCCTTTTGAGGAGAAGAATTTGGAGGCTGGTCCCTACCTATGAACAAGAAGCAAGACTAAGAAAAGGGCAGCTATTTCATTCCAAGATCTTCAAGATGTGGTCTAGATGCATGACAGTGTCATCTCGGATAATATGGAATCAACCAAGGCGCTTGATAAAATGTTGTAACTTTTTACTAGTGTTTTTGGTTGTTCAGCCTTAGTGTTGATGTTTTGTTGTTGGGTTGCTAATGAGTTTTCTAGCTTTATCTTTTGTCAGCTTTTTTGAATTTTGTGGGTTGTGGGTGTCATTGTTTCTCTCTTTTTAGCAACTTTCCTTTGCTGTAAAGGGTTTTGGGGTCCCTTCAAAACCTATTTTTCCTAATGAAAAACTCTTAGGAAAGTAGTGGCAATGAATGTAGATCCAACTTGTTCTTTTGAAGAGAAGATGCTTCTTTATTACAAATTTAATATTTTATTTTCTTTGGTGTCATTAGTAAAATCTATGCAACATAGAGAGGGGAATATAGAAAGAGAGATAGAGCACAAAGAAGAGAGAAGAGATATAGAGGGAAAGATACAAAATTATGAGAGAGGGGGGAAGAGAGAAAGAGAAAAAAAGTGATAGAGGAAACAAAGAGATGTAAAAGGAAAAGTAAACAAAGAGATAAATAGAGAGGTGATAGACAAGGACAAAGAGATACATTTATAGAGGGGAATAGAGAGAGATAGGAGATGGGAGAAAATAAGAGATATAAAGGAAAATAAAGATCATATTTTGATAAACTATTATGTGCCAACAATCTAAAGATGGCACATGTACATGGGATATATCTCTCTACCCATCTTTCTCTATGTTACTATATTTGACTCTCCCTCTCTGTCTCTCTTCTTTCTCTCTATATCTCTCATGCTCTATTTTCCCTCTCTCTCTCTCTCTCTCTCTCTCTCTCTCTCTCTCTATATATATATATATATAGTGAAAAAGGGAGAGAGAGAGGGATAGATAAATGAGAGATAGATATAACTTGGGAAAGATAGAGGGAGTGAGAGAAAGAGAGATGAATATATAGGGAGGGTGATATGGAATGAGAGAGAAAGAGGTAGGGAGAGAAATATAAATAGAAAGAGGAAGACAATGAGAGAGGGGAGATGGAGAAAAAGAAATATAAAGATATAAGAAGTGATATATAAAGAGATGTAAGAGAGTAATAGATAGAGAGAGAGCAAGAGAGATGGAAGTAGTGATGGAGTGAATAAGACAAAGAGAGATAGAGATAATGAGATAGAGTGAATAGGGAGAGAGGAAGAGGAGAGGAAGAATTAAAGATAGAAAGAGGGAGATAATAACAGAGAGGTGAAAGGAGATATAGTAAGATAAGGGTATAGGAAGTGATATATAGAGAGAGGTAGAAAGGGATATATACAAAGAGCATGAGAGATTGAGTGAATAAGAGAGATGGAGATAATGGGATGGGAAGATAGAGATAGAAACAAGTAATGTAGAGAGAGGAAGAGAGAGATAGGGAGAGGGAAACAAGGAGTGTGTGTGTGTGTGTGTGTGAGAGAGAGAGAGAGAGAGAGGGAGAGGGAGAGGGAGAGGGAGAGGTAAAGAGATAAGGCTTTTTCACGTTGGCAACTTTGTTCATTTTCATCCATCAAAATGGATGGACAATGTGATTGACATCTATCAAAGCATAACGAAAAGAGATGTCACACATTAACTTTTTAGTATGTAAGAGGATGGTTTTGCATATAGCTTCTTTTTAGAAATTTTCATATAACTTAGAACAAATAAAAAAATTATTACATTGCAAACAAACATATGAACTATATTTATTATTATAGATGATGTTATATATAATATATTATTAAATCAAAACATAATTTAATATATAATATATTTCTCATAAAAAATATTGATTAAATATATTTTAATTTATACTATTTCAAAAATATATTATAAATTATATAATATATGATAATAAATATAATATCATCATAAAAAATATATTATATATGAATAGGATTATTTTTATATTATAATAATTTCTAATATAAAACATAATATATAAATATAATTATAAACATTTATATTTAATTGTATTGAAATTAATTATATTATTTTGGCTGATAAGGGTGTGGTTTTGTGGTCAAGTCACTTGGTTGTAGTGATTACCACTAGGGTTCAAACCCTCACTAGACCAAAGTGCTCGGAGGTGATGGTCAAATAATAAAATAAGTTTTTCCCTCAAATAATTTTAAAACTTTTATATTAAATTTTTAAAACATATATTAATAATCAGTCTGCCATAAAAACTAGCCAAGACAGAGCAGCCAGCGGGAGATTTCAGTATTTAATTCATCCTGACATGATTTTTACCTGTGATTAATAGGCAGCTCTTCCATCGGCAACTTGATGTTTGGCGACGGGGCAGAGGTATTATGGAGGCGATGTGCAAGGCACGGAAGAATAAACCTGCATACGGCTATGGCATTATCCTTAGCTGCAGGCTTGCACGGGCACAGCCATCAGATGCACTGATGGCTGGATAGTCATCCCCAATGGGGAATGGGTTAGTGGAGACAGATGGTGGGTATTCTCATGAAGAATTATCGTGTTACTGTGTTGGTGACTCTCATGGAGAAAGTGAGATCTCAATGAAATCAAATTGGAAATCAGAATTTGAAGCTAAGAACTGGCATTCAACAAGATTAGATGCCGTAGCTGTTGCGATGGCTTGTGATAAAACTCTGAAAAGCCCTTCAAATGTTTTTCTTTTTAGGCAAGATTTGCTTGAAGTCAGTAAGATTTCAAAGTATAATTTTTGAAATTGTTATAGCCATTGCCTGTCCAATATATATAAAAATTCAATATTTTGTCTGTTCATTTCCTGTTTCTTTGAAGTTGATGGTAAAATTGATGTCAAAGATGATTTTCCGCAATAAATCACTAATTGCTTTGGTTTTAGGAATTAAACATTTTAGGATGCTACAGATTTGTTTTACTTTAACATTTGTTCAATTCGAATTGGCTATTTAACAAGAGTATATTTGGAGGAACAGATAAGAATCTTGTTATGGAGGAACAGAACCATCTTGTTACGGAGGATATTGAGGTAACTTGTGGGAGTGCTTGTAGGATCTCCCAATGTTTGGGCAAAGCATGCAGCTTCCTTAATCCTACGCAAATACGCAATAGTGAATGGAGGGACAATTGAAAGTAGATATATCCACATCAGAGGAAGCATTGCAGGTAGATAGCTTTGCACAAGTTCTTGGGGGAAGATTTCTCTCTTAAAATTTTAGATGGGGATTTCTAAGTCGCACCACATATTCTAGTTGTACCCCAACATCTTCTGCTTGAAATGCTTTACCCAAGCTATACAACTTTTTTGAGATTATTTCCCTACTGTAAATATGACTTAAGCCATTTCCATGTGAGCCAGATAGATAATATTTGATTGGTATTCAAGCAAGCTTTAGTTCCTTGGTAAAAAAAGTTAAAGAAAAAACAAAACTTTAGAATAAAAGTGGAGATCTACTTTTTGTTTAACACAGAGAATCCTCAGCCCTGTGTACCGCAGCCCTTTTTGGGAGCATGATGGGCAAGCTGGAACTATAACTCTGTGGCTGTCTAGGAAGCCCTCTGTTTCTGGGGCTTCTAGTGCAGAGTTTAAATTGGTGTTTGAGCCTACAATTATTGTCCATGTTTTTCAATGGCTCAGCTGTCTAATCTAACCTAGGAAATAAAAATGAAATCTATTAAACTTGTGCAATATTCTATTTTGAGTTGGGCAAGCTGGAACTATAACTATGTGGTTGTGTCTCAGAAGCCCCCTGTTTTTGGGGTTTCTGATGCAGAGTTTAAATTGGTGTTTGAGCCTGCAATTGTTGTCCATGTTTTTTAATGGCTTAGCTGTCTAATCTAACTCAGGGAAATAAAAAGAAAATTCATTCACCTCTTACAAACTTTTAAGCAGGCTAGCCATTTCCATATTATCTATAGTGATAGTATATGATTGCAAATGAACGAAAATATGCTTCCTTGCTACTAGCTAAGGGCTTCATTTCCAATCGACAGTCAATCAATTCCTCAAAATATTTTTGAATCAACCATAATGAGTCTAAAATCTCAGGAAATAAATGAACTATTAGCTTGAAGTAGTAATTTAATTTCAATGAATAGTTAACTCTATTATTCAATAAAAAAGGTGTTTCTACCTAATGGTTGACATAATATTTAGGGTTTGCATGTTTTTGCATCTTTGTGTTTTCTTAAATGAAATATTGGTTGATAAAGAAAAAAACCAGAAATGAAAATATTTGATAGTAAGGCTCATAGAATACAACATGAAATGGAATAATCTATCTGAGTATTCTTACAGTGTCCCTTGTCCCTTCCCCTAGAAAACTACAGCATATAAAAACTAACATATCATTCCCTGCATTATTCCTTCTATAAATACAAGAACAGTATCAATTCAAAAGGGAAAGAAAAATTCATCTACCTTTAAGTCGTCAAATTTTCCTCCCATTCTCTCTACGTTCATTAATGTTTGCCCTGATATAGATACTTCTTGTTTCAAACCATATGCAGAGCCCTAAAGAGGACACACATAAAGCTCCCTACGCCACAACACAGTAATCACGAGAAATCAGTATTTCATGACTAATAATGCCAGAACTAATAAAACAACATTTTTGAATGGTGTTCAAAACATTTGGAACTAATAAAATCCATACCATGTCATGGAGTAGCGCACAAAATTCACAGTAAATGCGTATAAACTGAAATCTGGCCCTAAAATAAAACGATCTAAAAAAAAGTGGAGTTCCAAAAATTTACAAGGCGAGTCCGTTGCTAGCTTGCCGTTGAAGACGGACTGCCAGAATCTAGACTTACAAGCTCTGCATTTCTCAAGTACCAAAGTAAGATCGTATACGGCCATAAAGAGGAGGGAAATCTAGCCGTTGATATTTTTAAATTTGAATTGGGGAAAACAAAGGAAGAGTTCTTGCATAGATAGATATGCCACGCAGGGTAAATTTTTGGCTTTTGTTGAGGGGTCGACTCCAAAGCATATAAACATGCCCTTTACACAATTCTACTTTAAGTATGAAGCCAAACTTAATAAAAAAATAAAAAAAATCATAAATAGAAATCCAATTTCACATGCCTTATGTATGAATTTATATATCCCAAACCCCTCTCGCCCATGTACAAATACATATCTATGCACACACAAAAGTTCTACTTGTAGTGAAAGAGGACCACCATGGTTCCTTAGAAGAGTACATTAATAAGAACGAGTCATCCTAAGCACTTTGGTCGTTGGCAAGAACCATAACTTCCAATACAGCTTCAACCAGCTCTATGATAAGAGGATCATTTCACATTATATAGGTAAAGTAATCCTATATTTCCTTAGGAAAATAACAAGTAGAATAAGCCCTTAAAATAGAATAATAATTTGTCACGATGGAATTCATTGTGTATGACATTCTTTTTCGGTTATTATTTCTTCCACAACTTAAATTTAATAAAGATAAATTATTATTTTTAAGTAGGTATGTTGAAATGTCGATTATTCTTTTTTTTTTATATGACATTTTTTCTTGACATAATTTTTTACAAACTTTGTACTGTAAAGAAATAAAATATTTTTTTACTAAAATTAGATTTAAAGAATATAGTCAATTAGTTTATAAAATTAGAAATAAAAAAAGTGGCAATACTTAGTTAATTCCAATAGTCAATATGTAGTTGTCCACTATTTTTATCATAATTTTTGAATCATAGCTCTAAATAATTTTAATTTAGATGTACCAAAAGTTGAATGACAAAATTTTAACTAGGTCATTTTGAAAATTGTCCTTGGATCAAATACATGAGCATGGTCAAAATGAAGTCTATTAGTAGAAATTAACTTTGGCATTAATAAATGAATTTATGACCTACAAACCTTTAGTCTTTATAAATAAATATCTTCCTTGAAGTTTGGAACGATAATAAGGAATTGTGGTGTCTACAAACACCTTTAGGAGCTTGTTAAGTAAGGATCATTACCTTATAATAAAAAAGAAAGAAAGATAGCATGCAAAGAGTGCATCAAGCATTGTCCTAAATGAAGGCAACCCAAATCTTCGAACTTTGAACAAAAATGTAAAAGTGTGATGCAAAATACTTAATACAAAAATGTGGTCTTACAAATAGTTGATAAAGAGGTGATTCGATCAATATATGTTCATGTAGTGCCACATTATCATAGAGGAAAGAGTGATTGAATTAGATAAGGATTTCTCTATGAACTTGAATAAGAAAAATGAATGGATGTAATTGACTTAAAGGATTGTGTTATTTTGAGGTTGAATAAGACATGGTCTAATAGTTTTGTGTGGGAGTTGATACATGATGGCTAGTTAGAAAGAAGTTAGCTAGTACCTAAGTAGAATTTTGATTTTTGGAACATGAGTCTTAAATCCAAGTTGTGAATCAACCTAGTAATGAAAAATAGTATCCTAAGAGTTGATAAATATCTACTCAGATGGGTTTGGTTATGTTTCTAGGAATTAGAAGGAAAATTGAGTAGTGGAAGATTAGTCAAAATTATGTGTCAAGGTCAAATAAGTAAAAAACTCACATAATATGGCATAAAATGAATGGTGAAAGTGTATATTAAAAAAAATTCACCATTACATTGTGTCTCCACTTTGGTGTGCATGTCAATCTACATGATTTAAAAATAATAATGTAGAAAAATATAGAAAACAAACACAACTAGATGTAAAATCCTAGAGCTAGAGGCATCTTTAGTCATATGAGACCATATCTTTGCCTTCTCCTTTGTGGGCCATTATATCTTGCTAAATATGGCCTCTAGACTCAACTCAAGAGTTTCTATTATTAGCTGCTTTTGTTTCAACTATTTTTACAACCATGATGGTGTAACAAATTTGTCAAAACTTGACTCTATTTAGGAAGATGGAGGAGAAGTTTCACCTTGGATTATTCTACAATCACATTTGTTTCCCTCTCAAATGTTTTCTTCATTTTAAGCCTTGTGCTAGGAATCTCTTTTGGTTACTCTTCTTGTTGGGTAGGAATTTCAATTTCCTTTATAGAAGCCAAGTTAGCCATGCTCTCCTTTTCTTGTGTTTGTAGGCTTTCAAACACCTTCTTAACATTCTCCATTTTTGGAGTCTCTAGTGCTTCTTGAGAAGGAGGAATATGGGTACCCCCCCAGTAAGCTAGCTTAATAAGGTTTTACTAACTTGAGACGATACATTGGCTACAACCTCCTTAGTAGGGTTTTATTAACTTGAGACAATACATTGGCTACAACCTCCTTGGGCATATGAGAAATATGAGCAATGAAATTTTGGGGAAGGTCAAGGGAAGTAGGAGGGAAAGAAACAAATGGCATGGTAGAAGAGATCGTGGACATAATGTCTTGGGGAGAAGAAATATAAGAAGGGGAAGCTTGAGTAGTAGGAGAAGTATTAGGGGAGGAATCAATAATAATGCAAGCAATGGGAGTGAGAGTGGAAGAGGAGATATCCATGAATATATCAATGGAAGGAGGAGAAACAGATATGGTAGAAGGAATGATGGATGCAAGGGGAGATGTGCAAATGGGAGGAGAAGGTAGAGAAATAGAAGTAAAAGGTGTGAGAGATGGAGGGGGGCCCTCTTGACCATTGATTGTATGCTCAGTTGTAACTAACTTCAGCTTTCTAGTCCTTTTAGCTTGTGGATTCACCCCTTTATTAGGCTCAAGTTTCCTTTTCTATACATTAGTTTTTGTTGTAGGCTTCCTCTCTTCCTCCTCAGCATTTTTATCTTTACCCTTAGAATTAGAAAATGTTCCTACCTCATCCCCTACTAGCTCCATTCCATGCTCAAATTCTTCTTTTGCTTGTTCCTCCCTCTTCATCAGAGGAATATTGCTCTTCCTCTATTTCGTTGAATGTCAAATCCACTCCTTGACCCATAAAAAGCTGAAGATTGGGCCTCCAAACATCTTAGTAAATCTCATAACTAATCTAGTCACTACATTGAGGTCTATAACCTCTTCCTCAATCCAATATGGAAGTGGGATTGACCTATTTTCAACATCATTGTATTACTTCTCTTGTTAGGAATAAAAAGGACCAAGAGCTCTTATGTATTCCATTATCACCTTAGAATAGGTTCTTCTTCTTACCTCCAAATCATCTTGAAAATTAGCCTAAAAGTTTTCATTTTCCAAATTATACTTGTATTGCTTGCCTATATACTTTTTCATCTTCCAATGGGGATCAAAGCGTCTTCTAACAATGTGAAAGTAGAGATGAAAGAATTGGATTTCCATGTCTAATCCTTTAGCAGGCTTATGAGAGGGACAGCATCTTGTCCTCTTCCAACTATTATAGGATAGGGTACTCTAGACCTATGCTTGCCTTTCAACAATTTATTGGAAGTATAGAGTTTACTAGTCATTTGTAGAAGCACTATCTTGTCATTAGGATACTTAGGTAATCTGTAAGGTGCCCCAAAGACTCCTTCTATCCCAAGTTAAGTGAACTTTGGAAACTAAATGAACTAGTAACCAAACCTCTTGATCAAGTCCATAGCAGAGGAGGAGAGCCTTCTATTCAAATCCCCTTATAGTGTTCTCACAATAAACATGATGAAAGCATCATTTACCCTTGATTATCAATGATAATGATATGTTCAACACGAGGATTAGAGGCAAGCTGCATATGAATATGATTAATCTCACCCACTACATTGACCTCTAATTTATCTAATTATGTGACCTTTCTTGTAGATTTTTGTAGGAGTGAAACCTAATGCCTTACATAGTATGAGAAGAATGATATTAGTTGAAGCACTAGAATCTACCAAACAATTGTGAAGATTCTTACCAAATATCTGCAATGTCAATAGGAAAAGTGGGGATTCTCTTTTATCCTTGTACATAGTTATTGGAGTATTTGCATGAGAAAATTGAGTTTTGTCTCTCCTTTTTACTTGAGAAGATTTTGGCACCAACTCATTGGTCGGTACCTCAGACTTAGTTGGTTCTTATATTAAATTAAACAAAGCATTTCTAACTTCAAGAATCTTCAGCAATTTGAGAATAAAAAGACTCACATTTATCTTCTTTAGCTCATCAATCACATATTATCCCATTTGTGTGATCTTTGTCATAGCCGAAGAATCTTTTTCAAAGAATTGGGTAGCAACTTTGGGAGGTGATGGATTATTGCTTGTGTCTATATCAAGAAACACTTGGAAGTTGTTCACAGAAGTAGAAGTTGTGAAAGGCCCTTTAGGGTTATTGATCCTAAGATTGTAAGGCACTTTGTACTACGGATAAGCATGTACTTCATCTTTTTCATTTAGGCCCAAACAAATATTCCAAGGATTCCTTGTCATGGGATTCATTTTCTTCTCGCTTAAGAAAGGAGTAGTTCAAAACCATAGCAGAATCATAAGTTGAAGACGTTACAATCTCTTGCCCACAAGGGCCAAGTACTTCATAGGGTTCTACATTTTGTACTTCTTTCTAGAATACGCTTGCAACTATTTAAAACTCATGGCAATTCAAATTTGAATGTTGATCGGTGTTGTACGATCTGCACCAATTTGACATGGCTACCTGTTGTGACCTTTTCACACATCACCCCATTGCAAATGGGGACCCTTTGTTTTTTGCTTTGGGTTTTCGCCTTGGTGTCACAACTGCTAAATCACCATGTTTCTTTTACGATGAGGAGTTTGAGTTTTTGAAGGGTCACCCGAGCCAAGTAAAGAATTTGAGCCTGAATCAGTGCGCAAACATCATCAAAATGCTTAGAAGGCCTAGAGGACAAGGATTTCCTATCCATTGAGTCAATTCTAACACCTCCTACTTTTTGGGGATTTTCACTCTAGCCCCCTATATTTTAGGGACTTTATTTTTGGCACTTTTAGCCTATTTTGGACTTCCTATTTTTTAGGGATTTATTTTTGGAAAGTTTCTATTTTTGGGAAGGTTTCTATTCTTGGAAAGTGCCCAAGGTCATGGTTTCAACATTGTCATCTTCAAAAGACCCCCGAAGTGGAAATAAGCGAGAAATTTCAAATGAATCTGATGAAGGCCAAAAAATCGCCTAAGTGTTGGACATGGCATGAGCAATGGACAAGTTTTCCATAGGAAGATGAAGACAATGGCATGAGCAATGGACAAGTTTTCCGTAGGAAGATGAAGACAATGGCATGAGCAATGGACAACTTCACCCAAGAGGAGTTTTGACAGTGGCATGAGCAATGGCCAAGTCTGTCATAGGAAGGTGAGAGAATGGCATGAGCACATAGGAAGTCCACCCTTGAAGATGGCTTGACACCAAGACAAGTCCGCCCCACTCAAGAAGACATGGCACAGGACTAAGCCAAGTCTGCCCTTGGAGATGGCTTGATCATAAGCCAAGTCTGCCCCAAGCTAGAATGTGTGATGGCTTGATCATAAGCCAAGTCTGCCTAAGTGATGAAGACATAGCACAACCCAAGGGAAAGTCCGCCCCACTCAAAAAGGACATGGCATGAACATTGGAGAAGTCTGTGCTTGGAGATGTTCCAACACAAAGTTAAGTCCGCCCATCAATGGCAAAAGACTTTTGATGTCCACCATGGAAAGAAGGAGAAATGAAAGAAAGTCTCCAAAGTCCACCAACACTTGGATAGGAAGTGTCTCAGCTAGAAGAAAGTTCGTCCACCTGAAGGAAGGCATGGCATGAAGTAGATGAAGTCCGCCCAGCCAAAAGGAGGAAAGAAAATCAGAAAATTTGGAAAATGGTTAAGTGTCAAAGGAGAGAATATGTCAAACATCTTATGAAGTCCGCCCAACACTTGGTCAAGATGGCACAAAAGGTTCAAAGTTTTCCTTGGCATGAGGAGGGTAAAATCTGACTTGTCCAACCAATAGCCAAGTCCGCTTGGAGGGAAATAGAAATGTCTAAACTCCAACCAAGTCCGCCTAAGATTGAAGTGTCAAAAGATGTGCCAAGTCTGCCATAAGAAGATGAGCAACATGGAGAGAAATTCTTGAAGTCTGCCATAAGGATAGCACAACACAAGCAAAGTCTAACTTAGACACAAAGGGAAAATGGCAAAGACAAATGAAGTCCAACTTTGCCCAAGCATAGCATGTCCAAACCTTTATGAAGCCCGACTTTGATTGAAGAAAAATGTCCAAGCACATGCAAAGTCTGACTTAACTCAACTAAAGATGTCAAAGACACAAGTAAAGTCTGCCCAAGGAGGGAAATTCAGAAAATTGGCTAAGTGTTGGAAAGAAAACAATAGGAATAAAGAGGAAAAGTAAAGAGGAAGTGAATAAAATCCTTGTCCAAGGATGGAATTTGTCCTACATAGCACAAGCCAAATTCATAATTGAAGGCAAATCCATAGGCAAAGTTCATTTGAGCATAGAGATGGCCAAAATCTTGGCTAAATGTTGAATGGTCCACATGAAGGTATTACAAAATGAACTTGAATAGCCAAAATTTGGCTAAGTATGGGAAATACTTCACAGAGACAATTCCAATTTCTTCCATTGTGGCGAAAGCATAGAGGCATTCTTCTCCAAATTCAAGGCACTCAAAGGAATTTTAGAGCAATTCGTAAAGAAAGACTTAATAACTTCAAGTCTAGACTTGTGCTCCAAGGTGAGATTTCCAATACAGGTGAGAAGAAGAAATCAAAGTCTCAAAAGTAATCCAAGATCAAAGAAACAAGCACAAAGGACAAAGTCATCGGCAAGGATATTCTAAGGCAAGCACGTGGAAGAAAAACAAAGTGACCAAGGAAGACATCCAACACGCTGAGGTGGCACTTCATCATCTTCCAACCAATCAAATTGTTCCAAATCAACATGCAACAACATTCTATTTCATTTGTTGGTTCATATTTAGTAAGAAGGACAAGTGTCCTTGAATGTAATTTTCTTATTGGTCGAGATAAGAGCTAGTTGTGACCAACCCTAATTAGGGTTTTATTTTAATCTTGGTCGTTGATCCTAAATCAATCTTGGCCATTGATTGTAATTGGGGAGCCTATAAATTGAGCTCATCCCTCATTTGTAAAACATGGGAGCATGTTGTAAAACATGTTGAGATAAGTAATTGTTGTGTACGACTGCCAAAGTAATAAGTAATACATGCATTGTTCTGATGGTGATTGCTTCTCTTATTTTGGAGTTGGCATGGTTCTTATTATCCCTCATCATAGTTTAGATTTTATTTCATGTATGTTAGACAAATGCAAGATCTGATAAGTATTGATTTATGGTGAAACTTTTGCTCATACTTTCTTTGAATGGATGATTTTCGTTCAATATGTAAAGTTAGTCTGAGCTTACTTTGTGAATGCTTAACTTTTGTCTACATTGTTCGAATTGATGGTAATTATTCATGATGTGAAAATCATAAGCACATTCCCTTGAAGATTGCACCCACTTTGTGTAGTTGTCGTTGAGCACGTGGCAAAGCAAAGCGTAGTTATTGGTTTCACCAAGTCAATACCATCTTTTGAATTCTTAGGGAGTAGATTAGAACTTCTCAACCCTTATCTCTTTTTTCAACTTGTTTGATCCAGGACCCAAACAATTGAGCTTCATTGTCTAGACCTTCATTGTGAATTGAACAAGCCTAGAATAAGTCCCTTTGTGTTACCAACATATCACAACGACCATTGAGCTTATCCATGCATCAATACTTGACATAGGGAACCTTGGAATCACCATATGATCTTCTCACAATCTTAGCATACATGGTGGTTTTTCATGACAGGTTAGGGTGTCTTTGGGCATTTTATTCTGATGTTTGGTGTGTCACAAAACACACATCAACACTACCTTAGCCAAATAGACCCTTCTAAGAGGTTAGTTGTCTAAAACAACCAGTGCATCCAAAGGAGATGGAAATCCTCTGTTATTTGGTCTAATATTATAGACTTCGTTCTACCTCGGGTAACTTTGATTTTGTTTTTGATTCTAACTAAAATTTGGCTAATAACTTCTTTGGGCATTCTACAAGTATTTATTCTTATTGCGCAGATGATTTACCTCTATTATTAACTTCTTCATTTGTTCGGTCAACTCTTTGATATCATTGTTTTCTTTATATTTTGTGATCTTTATAGCCTCAATGACTTGTAAATAGGGAAAATGTGATAGAGGAGCCTCAGACATGGGAACCCTTGGATAAAGAACCATAGCTCTAATAACCACTAGGATAGGATTGATCATCGGTGTATGATGAGCTAGAATATGATTAATCTTGTAAGCTTGATTAGGCATACCTAGATTGCCAACATTATTCATAGGGATAACTCCAGACTATCCCAATTCCACATTGACTTTAATGGCTTCAACATATACATCCATGAGGGAAGTTCGTGCAAGATTGTCTCTTCTAACAAACATAGATGTGAGATTTTCAAGTGTTGAATAATAGACTTGTCTCGCTGCTCCATCATCAAGAAGGTATGGATCCTAAAAATGAGTATAAGCTTTATGGAACCTATTGTTAAACATATTGATGAGCTCATCGTCTTGCCTCTTTACCTCCACAAGTTGCCTATATAAATATGTAGGCTCTATGGGAGTCTTGAATCTGCTTAGAAATGTATTCTTCATAAGGGCCCATGTAGTAATTGATCTAACCGTAGATGAACAAACCAATAAAAGGCTTCTTCTCCCAAAGACTATGGGAACAAGCAACATACTACATCTTCATTCTGAATATGCTCTTCTACATTTCTATTTGGGTCGTTAACATGAAACTTGGAATAGAACTTTTTGGGGTTTTTAGGCATGTCATGGTGCACATTGAAATGATTAGGGGAAGGACTATTAGGTAACAAGGCCATTGGGAATGTGGATGCAAATGATTCTCATGTTCCTCCAATGTTAAAATATATCAAGATATCATCCTATAAGAAATTAATAATTTAATATTTATAAATTCAAAACACCCCAATCATGAGACTTGTTAACACCTATGGAGCATTAATCAACCCATATGAAAACTTTGTTGAACTCATATTTATCCTTTCTAATATTCTTAAATATTATCATTATTGTGTGTCTAATAAAAATACTTATATCACTATTTATTTATGTAAAAAATATTATTCTTACAATATACATTATTTAATCAACATATTAACTTCCCAACAATCTAGATAACTATTTCCTACAAAATCCCCAAAAGGTTATTTTTCTTCTATCCCCACTATAAACATCAAGCATGTTTTATAGCAGCTAAATACATGAAGCGTCCTATAGTCATAAACATAAGAAGCCACCATAAATTCCATCTTTCTCCACTTGTTTATTAATAACTAATAACTAATAAAACAAATAAAAACAAAATGATTGCAATAGTACTTCCTCACCCAAGTACTAAAAATAGCAATTACCTTAATCAAACCCCTAACATCATTCCAATTCTTAAGTTGTTTATAATTTCAAAATAAAAAAATAATACTATACTATAACTTGCATCTTTCGTCATAGTGGAAATGAATTCCATTTGCAAATGTTTACTTCATATGATCAAGAATCCAAGAGTTGTTGCTTCAGTTTTTCCATGCTGATCGTGCTACATATTGTTGACATGGGAACGAGCATTCAACTATTTATTGGATAGATCTCTTGCTTGCTTTCTTTCTTGAAGGATGCATACTTGGGATTGGGTGGTTGGTGCTGCAGTAGGAATGGAGAATGAGATGGTGTAGACGGATGGTGGGTATTCTCATGAAGAATTATCGTGTTACTGTGTTGTGTTGGTGACTCTCATGGAGAAAGTGAGATCTGAAAGAAGTCAAATTGGAAATCAGAATTTGAACTAAACACTGGCATTCGACAAGATTAGACGCTGTAGCTGTTGCGATTCCTTGTGATAAAACTCTGAAAAGCCCTTCAAATGTTTTGCTTTTGAGGTAAGATTTGCTTGAAGTCAGTAAAATTTCAAAGAATATTTTTTGAAATTGTTATTGTTCACATAGCATGTCCAATATATATAAAAATTCAGTATTTTGTCTGTTCATTTCCTGTTTCTTTGAAGTTGATGGTAAATTTGGTGTCAGAGTAAAAGATGATTTTCCGCAATAAATTACTAATTTCTTGGTTTTAGGAATTAAACATTTTAGGATGCTACAAATTTTTTTCTTTTAACATTTGTTCAATTCGAATTGGCTATTTAATAGGGGCATATTTGGAGGAACAGATATTTCCAAAGAACCCTTGAATCTTGTTATGGAGGATATTGAGGCAACTCGTGGGAGTGCTTGTAGGATCTCCCAATGTTTGGGCAAAGCATGCAGTTTCCTTAATCCTACGCAATGGAATGGAGGGACAATTGAAAGTAGATATATCCACATTAGAGGAAGTATTGCAGCTAGCTAACTTTGCAAAAGTTCTTGGGGGATGATTTTTCTCTTAAAATTTTAGATGGGGATTTCTAAGTCGCACCACATATTCTAGTTGTGCCCCAAACATCTTCTGCTTGAAATGCTTTACACAAGCTATACAACTTTTTTGAGATCATTTCCCTACTGCAAGGAGAACCAATCAGCAATAGGTATGACTTTAGCCATTTCCATGTTAGCCAGAGAGATAATATTTGATTGGCACTCAAGCAAGCTTTAGTTCCTTGGTAAAAAAGGTTAAAGACAAAACTGAACTTTAGAATAAAAATGGAGATCTACTTTTTGTTTAACACAGAGAATCCTCAGCCCTGTGTACCGCTCCCCTTTTTGGGAGCATGATGGCCAAACTGGAACTATAACTCTGTGGTTGTGTCTCAGAAGCCCCCTGTTTCTGGGGCTTCTGGTGCAGAGTTTAAGTCGGTGTTTGAGTCTGCAATTATTGTCCACGTTTTTCAATGGCTCAGCTGTCTAATCTAACCTAGGGAAATAAAAATGAAATCTATTAAACTTGTGCAATATTCTATTCATTTTTGGGAGCATGATGGGCAAGCTGGAACTATAACTCTGTGGTTGTCTCTCAAAAGCCCCCTGTTTCTGTGGCTTCTGGTGCAGAGTTTAAATCGGTGTTTGAGCCTGTAATTATTGTCCATGTTTTTCAATGGCTCAGCTGTCTAATCTAACCCAGGAAAATAAAAATGAAATCTAGTAAACATGTGCAATATTCTATTCATTTTTGGGAGCATGATGAGCAACTGGACCTATAACTCTGTGGTTGTGTCTAAGAAGCCCCCTGTTTCTGGGGCTTCTGGTGTAGAGTTTAAATCGTTGTTTGAGCCTGCAATTATTGTCCATGTTTTTCAATGGTTCAGCTGTCTAACCTAACTCAGGGAAATTAAAAAAAAATCTATTAAACTTGTGCAATATTTTATTTTGAGTTGCAGATTTAAACTATGTTCTAGGATGAGACAGACAGGAGAGTGGACTGCATGGCCGATATTCACCTCTTACAAACTTCTAAACAGGCTAGCCATTTCCATATTATCTAAAAGTGATAGTATATGATTGCAAATGAACCAAAAATATGCTTCCTTGCTAATGTTAAGGAAGAAAACACCATAATGCTAAGGGTTTCATTTCCAATCAACAGTCAATCAAATCCCTGAATAATATTTTTGTATCAACCATACTGAGTCTAAAATCTCAAGAAATAAATGAGCTATTAGCTTGAAGTAGTACTTTAATTTCAATGAATAGTTAACTCTATTATTCAATAAAACAGGTGTTTCTACCTATTGGTTGACATAATATTTAGGGTTTGCATGTTTCTGCATATACGTGTTTTCACTTTTCTTAAATGAATCATTGGTTCATAAAGAAAAAATCAGAAATGAAAATATTTGATAGTAAGGCTCATAGAATACAACATGCAATGGAATAATCTATCTGAGTATCCTTACAGTGTCCCCTGTCCCTTCCCCTAGAAAACTACGGCATAAAAAAACTAACATATCATTCCCTGCAAAATTCCTTCTATAAATACAAGAACAGTATCAATTTAAAAGGGAAAGAAAAATCCAAATACCTTTAAGCTGTCAAATTTGCCTCCCATTCTCTCTACGTTCATTAATGTTTGTCTTGTTATAGATACTTCTTGTTTCAGACGTTATGCAGAGCCCTAAGGAGGACATATATAAAGCTCCCTACGCCACAACACAGTAATCACAAGAAATCAGAATTTCATGACTAATAATGCCAGAACCAATAAAACAACATTTTTTAATGGTGTTCAAAACATTTGGAACTAATAGAATCCATACCATGACATGGAGTAGCACACAATATTCACAGTAAATGCAGATAAACTGAAATCTAGCCCTAAAATGAAACGATCTAAAAAATAAGTGGACTTCCAAAAATTTACAAGGCGAATCCATTGCTAGCTTACCTTTGAAGACGGACTGCCAGAATCTAGACTTACAAGCTCTGCATTTCTCGAGTACCAAAGTAAGATCGTATACGCCCATAAAGAGGAGAGGAATGTAGCCGTTGATATTTTTAAATTTGAATCGGGGAAAACAGTATACGCCCATAAAGAGGAGAGGAATCTAGCCGTTGATATTTTTAAATTTGAATTGGGGAAAACAAAGGAAGAGTTCTTGCATAGATAGATATGCCACGTAGGGTAAATTTTTGGCTTATGTGGAGGGGTCGACTCCAGAGCATATAAACATGCCCTTTACCACAATTCTATTTTAAGTATGAAGTCATATATCTTCAAAAACTAAAAAAAAAAAAAAAGCCATAAATAGAAATCCAATTTCACATGCATTAAGTATTAATTCATACATCCATGCACACACAAAAGTTCTTCTTGTTGTGAAAGAGACCACCATGGTGGTCTAACAGAAGAGTGCATTAATAAGAATGATCATTCTAAGCACTTTGGTCATTTGCAAGAACAACTCCCCATACACCTTCAACTAACTCTATGATAAGAGGATCATTTCAAAAACTAAAATAAAAAAAATTCATAAATGGAAATTCAATTTCACATGTCTTAAGTATTAATTCATAGGCTATATCCCAAACCCCTCTCACCAATGTACAAATACATATCCATGCACACACAAAAGTTCTACTTATAGTGAAAGAGGACCACCATGGTGGCCGAACATTAGTGGTTCCTTAGAAGAGTACATTAATAAGAATAAGTCATCCTAAGCACTTTGGTCATTGCCAAGAACCATAACTTCTCATTCTCATACACCTTCAACCAGTTCTATAATAAGAGGATCATTTCACATTATATAGAATAAGCTCTTTAAATAGTTATCTAGATGATATGATTGAAAATATATAATTTGTTATGATGGAATTCATTGTGTATTACATTTTTTTCGGTTATTGTTTTTCTCACAATTGAAATATAAGAAAGATAAATTATTATTTTAAAATAGGTATGCTGAAATGTGGATTATTCTTTTATTTTTTTATACGACCTTTTTTCTTGACTTAATTTTTTACCAACTTTGTACTATAAAGAAATAAAATATTTTTTTTTACTAAAATTAGATTTAAAGAATATAATCAACTAGTTTATAAAATTAGAAATTGAAAAAGTGGCAATACTTAGTTAATTTCAATAGTCAATATGTAGTCCACTATTTTTATCATAATTTTTGAATCATAGCTCAAAATAATTTAAATTTAGATGTACGAAAAGTCGAATGCCAAAATTTTAACTAGGTCATTATGAAAATTTTCCTTGGATCAAATACGTGAGCATGGTCGAAATGAAGTCTATTAGTAGAAATTAACTTTGGTGTTAATAAATGAATTTATGACCTACAAACCTTTAGTCTTTATAAAGAGATATCTTCCTTGAAGTTTGGAACTATAATAAGGAATTGTGGTGTCTACAAACACCTTTAGGAGCATGTTAAGTAGGGATGGTCACCTTATGATGGAAGCCAATAAATTCAATTCAATATTTTTTATAAAAGAAAGGACTTGACAACATGCAAAGAGTGCATCAAGCATTGTCCTAAATGAAGGCAACCCAAAGCTTGGAAATTTGAACAAAAATGCAAAAGGGTGATGCAAAATACCTAATATGAAAATGGGGTCTTACAAATAGTTGATAAAGAGGTGATTTGATCAATATATGTTAATGTAGTGCCAAATTATCATAGAGGAAAAAGTGATTGGATTAGATAAGGATTTCTCTATGAAATTGAGTGATAGATGGATAGAAAAATGATTGGATGCAATTAACTTAAACAATTGTGTTATTTTGAGGTTGAATAAGACATGGTCTGGTAGTTTTGTCTAGAAATTGACACATGATGGCTAGTTAGAAAGAAGTTAGCTAGTCCCCAAGGAGAATTTTGATTTTTGGAACATGAGGCTTAAATCCATGTCATGATTTCAACCTAGGAATGAAAATAACTATCCTAAGAGTTGTTAAATATCTACTTGGATGGGTTTGGTTATGTTTCTAAGAATCAAATGGAAATTTGGGTAGTGGAAGATTAGTCAAAATTATGTGTCAAGATCAAATAACTAGGACACTCACATAATATGGCATAAAATGAATGGTAAATGTGTATATTATATTTTTGTTACCATTTCATTGTGTCTCCACTTTGGTGTGCATGCCAATATACATGATTCAAGAATGAAAATGTAGAAAAATATGAAAAATAAACAAAACTAGATTTAGAATAGCCATAACAATTATTCAAATCCCACTTGTGAACAACACAAAATTTGAAAATGTTTAGTAGGGATATGCCTTTGTTGATTTTGTGTGTTCCCCTTAAGGTGCACACAAATCAATGAATGAGAGAAAGTTTGGATAATAGCATGATAACTTGGCAATGTATATAAAAATTAATCATAAGCATAATAATATGAGCATGAAGCATAAGTATAAAAAATTTAGTATAATAAATTAATAAAAAAATTAAAGATACATACATGAGATACTTACCTTTATATGTGTGAAAGAGATAATATAAAATTTCCCTTTCCCCCCAATTAGAACAACTTTGGATATGTATAACTTGCAAATAGAAACAAACTTGTAGCCCCAAGTGATAATCCCAAGTGAAAAGTATACAAGAACACAAAATGACATGTGTAAATTGGAAATATAAAGACATATAGATCAAACAAAACCACAATATGTATAATTTAAATTATTTCCCCCAATGGGGCATTTTCCTTTAGTGTCATGATATATAAATGAAGTATGATCCACCATTGTTTCTTTATGAATAAATAATTCATGCAATTCAATACATTATTGTAATAATAAGTAAACTATAGCACAAATCACCACAAAATAAATTAAAATGCCATTTCCAAAGATAATGTGACCCAAATATTGTACCTCTAATAGGAATAAAACACACTTTTCCAAGATGTCATACATCTAGTTCTCATACAAACACTAAAAAACTTGATGCAAATGATTCTCGGGTTCCTCCAATATTGTAAAATATATCAAAATGTCATCTTATAAGAAATTAATAATTTAATATTAATAAATTCAAAACACCCCAATCATAGGACTTGTAAACACCTATGGAGCATTAGTCGGCCCATATGGAAACTTTGATTAACTCATTATTTTTCTATGGAGATTTATATTTTAAAACATTTTCTCATGTAACCATCACAAAGCATACTTAGAAAATAAGTTTATATTTAAAATATCTTGGGCATTAGGACTTCGCTCAACTACCCAAAAAATTAATTAGCTATAATAATTTATTTTCTTATAGGCTTTATGCTTTGCTTAAGTACTAGCTCACCAACAAGAGAATACTTCAAAATATTAGCTTAAAAATATAGAGAACTATCATACAAAACATGTGACTTGATTATAATATCAAACATTTATTTATGTCATTACACTACTCTGCTAGAGTAATCTAGTACTCTATGACTTAAGCTTACTTAGGTCATGTGCTTTTTTGTGTCTCAATTCATAGGATGAGTACACATGTCATGATCTAGCCTTATCATCACCTAGGGTTTCTCTAGGGTTGTTTTTTTCCTTTTATAAGGATTATTTATACTATTATTCACACATTGTGAGGTTTTCATATTAATGATGATTCCTATTTTTGGACTAATTTTCTTTTGGCCTCCATAGTCTATTTATTTCTCTTTGTGTGATAGGTGTTTGATTGCAAGTGATCCTTGATAGTTGTAGGATTGAGGGATCAACTCCACCATGGTATTAGAGCTCTAGATCTACAATTCCCTATTTGTATTTTTAGATATTTGGCCTTGGGTAAATTTTGGTGCATCATGGAGCCTAAAAAACCTCATTGTTGCATCAAAATGGCCCAAAATCCCTAAGATCACCTATCTATTTATCAAAATTGAAGGTCAATTTTTTTTTAGGAATATTTTAGCTATGCATAATTTTTAGAGCATTGAATTCCATATAGTTGTATAGATCTGTATATTGTATAGTGTCATATGAGTCTATGGAGGAAAATTTCGGCCCATTATGTAAAAAATTGACTTCTCTATGATATTTTTTGTTATCATTTTCAAGATTTTCATATGAATTCTAGAAATGTTGATTTTTTTTAATTTTAACATCATAAGTTGGTTTTTTCAATGTATTTTTCCTCTAAATTTTATGATCATTTTTTTCTTGGAAGATCTTTCATGGTTTTTGGTGGAGTTTATTTGTCCCACCACTACCTATGAAATCATGACGTAAATTTTGTAAAGATTTTACAAAGTTTAAAGGGAATCAATAGTGAATTTTTTGAAAAATGGAAAGGGCTTTTACAACTGGTAGCATATTCACCTTTTTCAATGACATTATTCGCAAGAAGTAGTGGTGTTGTTGTTCATGCAATGATTTTTTTGTTCAAGTAGCATCTATCTTCGCATTTTCCACCAACATGTGGTTGTAGTAGCTTATTTATTCATATTCTCAATGTCTCTTTTTACTGTTGGTAGGGTTTTTCCATTTGTTGGCAATTGTCTTTTAAAATCAAAATTGACATTTAAAATAATCAATTTCAGGTCCTTGCATTTAGAATAAGTCAATTATCATTTTCAGATTGGAAATATCTTCTTCAATACTTGCATTGTATTTCCTAGTTCTAAGTGTTTATTATCTTTATTTAGTGTTTTTTTTTGTATTTTGGTTACACTTTTGGTTTTTTGAAACTTGTATGAGTATTACAACCCAGTGTCCTATTTCCAATACTTCATTGAGACATAGTTCGAGACTCATGGAATCACGTGTTGGTACATTCGCTATGGATCTTGGGTTTTCCAACTATTTCACTCATAGTATTGACACTAGTCAACCCATGTTGGATTCCATCCCTGACATTACATGTCTTATAACCACATTACCAGATCAACCAATTCTACTAATGTTGAAACCATGGTTGCTCATGTTCCTCAAGAGAAATTCAAATAAATAGATAAAGCCTCATAAAAACTTCAAGATTTTGTGAGTACATACTATATTGTTGGTACTACTATTCCTATCATAGATAACATGAGAAGAATGCTTGATAATGAACATGGAATAGAGATTATGTGTAGCCTAGCTGACATCATTGATAATCATATTCAGGTACATTGGCTAGTTGTGCTCAAGCTTTGGGTTACACCCAAAGTCAATGAGGAAATAAAATTACTCCCCCTACAATCATAGCCTCTATTCTTACATACACTCATTCAACTAACACTACAATAATGCAACCAACCAGCAATGTCACTCCAACTTTTGGTATTTCCACTAGGAATCCTTTAGCTTTGTGAATTCAAACATCATATCTCCAAACCCCCCACCTCTCACAAATTTGCAATTCACTTGTCCTATTAACACATATGCACCTCCACCATATTCCCCTCCATCTCAAAACACAACCAATGATTCCATCATAAACCAACTTTTGCAAAATTTCACATCCCTCCAACAACAAATAGCAATATTGAACCAAAATCAAAATGGTCAACCTTCACAATATGTCAAAAGAAACCCATTATCCTCGTAGATATTAAGAACACAAATGCCACAAGGAATAGAGATTCCTAGATTTGAGAAATATTATGGTAAAGGAGATCCTATCTGATCCGATTTAGGATCTAAGACGATTGCTTAAAGAATGCATAACAATTACAATTCCAATCTCCAAATTATTGAAATGAAATCAACACCATAACATAATTAAACTAATGGAATTGAGAAAAAGATAGAATTCAAAAGGAGACAAGAAAGAGAAAATGCAAACAGCTTGATAACGGAGTTCGTCGTAAAACGACTATGTCTTCGGGTCCCTCTCCAAAGAGTAGACCGATCTGATTGATATCTTCAAAAATTCGGCATTACAATAGCTCGCAAGCTCTTCCCTTCAAGCACGACGGAATTCCAGCATTCTCCTGACGTACAGGAACAACAAATTATCTCCCAAAATGCTCTAAGTCTCCAACACTTGAGGAATTCTCAATTGCCCCTCTAAGCCTCTAATCTCCCCTTTTTATACAAAAAATTTACTCAATTTGGTTAACAACCAAATGATTTACAAAATCCACCTTATCTCTCCATTTTTACATAAAAATCTTAATAATCTCCTTTACATAGATAACTTAACAATAATATCCCCATTTAAAAATTCCAGGCCCCTAATTTTATTCTTTCCGAGCATTTATTGTTACCAAATAAATCTTGAATTATTTTGTTGGGGTGGCAAATTTAATAATTTTTAGGAAAAATATTAAAAAACCCCTTAATTTTGGGGATTCCACCTTTATGGAAGGCTCCCCACAAAGTGTGGGCCACCCTCATGTTAGTTGGCGCCCCCACTTTAGGTGGGTCGCCCCCCATAACATGGGTGGCGTTCCACACTATGTGGGTCGCCCCCCATATAGTGGGTGGCTTCCCACATAAAGTGGGCGCCTCCCTTAATGGGTGGGTTTTATCCCATTTTTTTAGGAGTTTGATTTTATATTTTATTTTATTTTTATTTTTTTCATTTTGATTTTTATATATTTTTTTTTTCCAAAATATTTGCCAAATGGAGGATTGAGGAGATGACACATGTCAAGGGCTGATTGGCCAAGGTGCTCACTGGGCATTGACATCATTAAGTTGACCCAGATTTTGACCATCTGTAACTTCGCCATACAGACTCCTTTTTTGTGAAACGAACTTCATCAGAATCGTGATGATGAGCACTACACAATGGTGTTGACTTTGGCTGATTTTGACAAATTTGATTTTTTGCCCTTTTTTCTGGCCTATTTTCTGAGGGTTGACCATAGGTTTGACCTTACATATTTTGAGCTTCAGGACTCCGATTGACTCCGTTCGAGTTGTGTTGGAGTTAAGATTTCACCCTCTTGTTGATAATACCAAT
Organism: Sequoia sempervirens; assembly: GCA_007258455.2. Classification (NCBI taxonomy): domain Eukaryota; kingdom Viridiplantae; phylum Streptophyta; class Pinopsida; order Cupressales; family Cupressaceae; genus Sequoia; species Sequoia sempervirens. The sequence continues at coordinate 78,115 of VDFB02286920.1, forward strand.
TCTGAAGATAAAAGAGAAACTTCAATTTTTGATGAAGATCCTCCGGATCAGTCCTCCCCAGTGGAGAGCTTTTGGACCTCTGAAAGCTTGATTACTCAAAAAGTAAGTGAGGGTAAAGTTCCCTCACTTACCAATCTCCATCCATTTTTCCTTGCTTGGATTCATCCCCTTCAGTCCCACTCTGAGGTACTCAACTGCTCCCCTTCGTGAAGTCCTAGTTTTCCTGTCTAGGATGATGTCTTCAGGCAACTCTGACATGTACTCTAGTGAAAGATCATCAACTGATGGAACCTGAATGTCAGTCTCCTTGTCCAATATCATCGGAGGTTCATACAACTTCAAGTTCTCAACATTGATAACTGAATAGATCTGCATGTATGGAGGAAGATTGAGGCGAAAAGCATTGGTTCCGATCTTTTCCAAGATCTCAAAGGGACCATACCGAATTGGCTTGAGCTTTCTTCCTTCACCTTGCATTCTTTCCTTGCTAATATGTAACCAAACGCGGTCACCGACTTGAAAATGATGATCAGTGCGATGTTTATCATGTCGAGCCTTGTATTTGGCTTGACTCTTTTCCAACTGTGCTTCCACTGCATGATGGATGGCTTGAACTTTTTGGATGAACTTCAAAGCCTTTTCTAAATCATGGCGTCCATCTTCAACATCATCTTTCCCAAAAGAAAAATCCATCGGAGTCTTAGACACATAACCAAAACAAGTCTCAAAAGGAGACCTCTTTGTAGAAGAGTGTGTTGCATGGTTGTAAGTATGCTGCACATAGTGAAGACTCTCATCCCATAATTCGGGATGCTTGTTGCAGTAGCCTCTAAGTAGATGCACAACTGTCCTGTTTACTACCTCTGGCTGTCCATCGGTCTGTGGATGGAAGGTTGTGCTCTTCTTTAATCTAGTGTTCATGAGTCCCCACAAAGCTGACCAAAATTCCCCTAGGAATTGAGAATCTTGATCCGATACAATAGAAGTAGGTAACCCAAAATGAACCCATACAAATTGGAAGTACATTTGAGTTGTCAGTTCAACAGTGACTTCCTTTTTACATGGCATTAAGATACACATTTTGCTGAACCAATCAACTACTACATAAAGATAATCATGACCCTTCCTAGACATAGGTAAACCCCCAACAAAATCCATAAATACACTTTCCCATGGATGAGATGGAATAGGTAATGGGGTGTACAACCCTAGTTTTTTGTTACTTGGTTTACTAGTTGCACACATAATACAACCCTTAATGTATTTGGTTATAGTTTCTTGCATTTTAGGCCAGTAACAATATTTTTGCAACTGAGTAAGTGTTTTACTTACCCCAAAATGTCCTGCAATCAAAGAAGTGTGAGCTTCACGGATTACATGTGCTTGTTCATCTTTTGGAACATATAACTTTCCCAAATGATACAAAAGTTTATCTTGCACATAGTAATCTTTCTCTCCTATCTGTTTGCCTGCAATTAAAGCTGAATAAATATCCTTAAAGTTTTCATCATTAGCATATTGTTCTTGAAAGCTTTCATGCACCATGGAACTACCTTTAAGGATGATCAAAGTATTCATAACAGGAGGCCTAGAAAGCATATCTACTACTTTGTTATGGGTACCTTTCTTGTATTTAATTACTAAGTGAAATTGTTGCAAAAATCCCATCCATCTAAAATGCCTACTTTGCTGCAATTTAGATTGTGATTGCAAGTATTGTAGTGGCTGGTGATCAGTGTGGATTACAGTTTCTTTCCCCATTATGTAATGTTTCCATTTCTTAACACTTTGAACTAATGCATAAAGTTCCTTATCTTAAGTAGGATAGTTACTTACTGCTCCTGAAAAGGTTTTAGAGTGGTAGTAGACTGGTTTACCTCCTTGCATAAGAATAGCTCCCATGGAAAATCCGCTTGCATCAGTTTTGATCTCAAATGGCTGGTGTAGATCTGGTAAAGCCAGAACTGGTGCAGTGCTTAACTTTTCCTTCAAAGTGTTGAAGGCATTTTGCTGTGGACGTCCCCACTGAAAAGTTGTCTTCATACTTGTCAATGCGTGCAATGATGATGCAATGTAGGAGAAGTTTGCAATGAACTTTCTCCAATACTGGACTGCACCTAAGAAACTTCTGACTTCCATTACAGTACTTGGCTTAGGCCAGTTTACAATAGCTTCAACCTTCGCAGGGTCTACTTTCAATTGACCATTCCCTACGACATAGCCTAAGTACACTAGAGATGTCTTTGCAAATTCACATTTAGACATCTTTACATAAAGTTTTTCTTTTCTTAAAACATCAAAAATTTTCTTTACATGACTTACATGATCATCCCAAGACTTGCTAAATATAAGAATATCATCTAGATAGACAATGACAAAATCATCAATGAAAGGATGAAAGACATCGTTCATGACTCGCATGAACGTTGCAGGTGCATTACAAAGCCCGAAGGGCATAACCAACCATTCATAAAGTCCCTGTTTTGTCTTGAAAGCAGTTTTACAAATGTCATCTTCTATAATTCTAATATGATGATAACCACTTCGCAAATCTAATTTAGTGAAATAAACTGCATGTTTCAACTGATCAAGTAAATCATCAATTCTTGGAAGAGGGTACCTGTTTTTTACCGTTATCTTGTTCAAGGCGCGGTAGTCAATGCACATTCTCTAAGATCCATCTTTCTTTGGAACCAACACAATTGGAGAACCACAAGGAGATGTACTAGGACAGATAACTCCTTTCTCCACTAACTCCTGAACCTGTTTCTTGATTTCCTCATTCTGCATAATGGACAAACGGTATAAGCCGATATTAGGCAATGGCACATCCTGTTGCAGCTGAATTTCATGTTGTATTTCCCTCTTGGGTGGCAACCCTTTTGGTTCCTAAAACAAGTCATCATAAGCGGAAACAATTTTGACCATTTCAACCTTGTGTTTTGGGTCACACCCCTTAAATGCCTCAGAGTTATCTTCTTCTTTGGCTTTTACAAGCATTAACACAAAGTTCTTACTAGAGTTGACTAACCTTTTCATTTGACCAACATTAACTAGTGTGAGATTAGTCTTGACCTTGTGTGCACGTACAATGTATTCTACCCCATATTTAAAAAGATGATACTTGTTCTCCCTCCTATAAAAGATTGCCTTTCTATCAAACAGATAAGGACTCCCTAATACAAGACCACAAATATCCAGAGGTACAACATCTACTTCTACTTCATCAATGAAATTAGCAGTGATGGCAAAACGCAATTTGCACTGTTTTGTCACCTGCAACTGTGCATCATTACATACCCATCCAAGTGGATAGGGCTTAGGATGAGAAGTAGTTAGATTCAATTTCTTAACAACCTCTTCAGAAATCAAGTTGACTTGAGAGCCTGAATCAAACAGTGTATCAATCTTTGTGTGTTTAGTTACCACACGAATGTGGAACAATTCATTCCATTTTTTATCAACTTTAGGAGTGGATACTTTACTTGCATTACTTGTACTTGCATTAGAAATACTTGCATCAGAAGAGAGAATTATACTTTTCCCTTTACCTTGGATCCCGACAAGCAACGATCTTTGTCTCATCTCCGGAATCAGATCCAAGATCCTGTTGAATGATAGCAGCAGTAGTCTTTTGTTTGCCTTTATTGCCTCCAAATCTTTTTGGCCTTGCTTCTGGATGCAATTTCTAGCACCTCGATTCATCATGCCCCTCTTTCTTGCAATGCGAGCATGTGGGTTTTTCACCCTCTTTCTTCACCGTAGTTGTCTTCTTTCCTTTACCTTTATCTTTTTCTTTATCTTTACCCTTAACTTTCCATCTGACTTAGATGGATTTTTATCAAACTTATCAATGAATGATCCCTTACCTCTAGACTCTAAGTGGGTAGCTTGGACACAAACTTCGTCAAGGTTATTGGGATTCAAAACCAAAATTGAATGTCTAAGGTAGGAATGAAGACCTCCTATATACTTCAACAAAGTATCCTGGGTGTACAATGGAACATCTAATGCAATAGCCCTTTTACAAAATTCATGAGTGTATTCCTGAATGGACTGACCTTTCCCTTGCCTAAACATCTACCAATTCATCATTAGCTATTGCATGTAGCCTAAGGGATAGAATTGATTTTTAAGAGCACTTACAAATTCTATCCAGGACAAGTTGACTTTACCATGTTGGGAGATTTCTGCTCTAGTCCTACTCTCCCACCAAGTTAGAGTTGTACCCCCTAACCAAAGAGTAGCAAGTTGAATCCTATCAGCATCATCTATGAGGTTTTGGACTCTACAATAGACTTCAACTTGTTGAATCCAATCATCTAGTTTTTCAGCATTTAATTCACCACAGTATTTTGGTAAGTCAAATTTTACATCCAACTTAATTTTGGGCTTATGTGCACCCTTAAAAGGATTAAAAGGCATAGAATGAGTAGAATAAGGAGAAGAAGGAGAAGAGGGAGAAGAGGGAGAAGAAGGAGAAGAGGGAGGTGTCCTCGGAGGCTCGGGATCATCTCCTGATTTCTTTCCTTTGTCTACACGAGCTTCATATCTCTGCCTCCTTTCTTGCCTCTCCTGGAATAAGACTTCGACCATGACCTTCATGTCGAGAAAAGCCTTCTGAAATTCCTTCTCACCAAGCTCAGAACTTTGTCCATCATTTGGATCTACCATCTGTGTTCGTGAATGAGCTCTTCGTCTTCCAATCTCTGGATTATACTCTTCAAGTTTTCCTTTGCCTTGTTGAAGCTGGGAGCGTGTAAGCATTCGAATCTGCAATACTTAGTCAAAACACAGCTCTGATACCAATTTGATCCGATTTAGGATCTAAGACGATTGCTTAAAGAATGCATAACAATTACAATTCCAATCTCCAAATTACTAAAATGAAATCAACACGATAACATAATTAAACTAATGGAATTGAGAAAAAGATAGAATTCAGAAGGAGACAAGAAAGAGAAAATGCAAACAGCTTGATAACAAAGTTCATCGTAAAACAACTACGTCTCCAGGTCCCTCTCCAAAGAGTAGACCGATCCGATTGATATCTTCAAAAATTTGGCATTACAATAGTTGGCAAGCTCTTCCCTTCAAGCACGACGGAATTCCAGCATTCTCCCGATGTACAGGAACAGTAAATTATCTCCCAAAACACTCTAAGTCTCCAACACTTAGGAATTCTCAATTGCCCCTCTAAGCCTCTAATCTCCCCTTTTTATACAAAAAATTTACTCAATTTGGTTAACAACCAAATGATTTACAAAATCCACCTTATCTCTCCATTTTTACATAAAAATCTTAATACTCTCCTTTACATAGATAAATTAACAATAATATCCCCCTTTAAAAATTCCAAGCCCCTAATTTTATTCTTTCCAGACATTTGTTGTTACAAAATAAATCTTGAATTATTTTGTTGGGGTGGAAAATTTAATAATTTTTAGGAAAAATATTAAAAAACCCCTTAATTTTGGGGATTCCACCTTTATGGAAGGCTCCCCACAAAGTGTGGGCCACCCTCATGTTAGTTGGCGCCCCCACTTTAGGTGGGTCGCCCCCCATAACATGGGTGGCGTTCCACACTATGTGGGTCACCCCCCATATAGTGGGTGGCTTCCCACATAAAGTGGGCGCCTCCCTTAATGGGTGGGTTTTATCCCATTTTTTTAGGAGTTTGATTTTATATTTTATATATTTTATATTTTTTTCATTTATTTTATTTTGATTTTTACATATATTTTTTTTCCAAAATATTTGCCAATTGGAGGATTGAGGAGATGACATGTGTCAAGGGCTGATTGGTGGGCATTGACATCATCAAGTTGACCCAGATTTTGACCATTTGTAACTTCGTCATACAGACTCCGTTTTTCGTGAAACGAACTTCATCGGAATCGTGATGATGAGCACTACACAATGGTGTTGACTTTGGCTGATTTTGACAACTTTAATTTTTTGCCCTTTTTCTGGCTTGTTTTATGAGGGTTGACCATAGGTTTGACCTTACATATTTTGAGCTTCGGGACTCCGATTGACTCCGTTCGAGTGGTGTTGGAGTCAAGATTTCGCCCTCTTGCTGATAATACCGATTTTGAAGATAAAAGAGAAACTTCAATTTTTGATGAAGATCGTCCGAATCACTATCAACCATTTTTTAGTATACACAGACTTATGTAGTGACTTCATTTTTGAAGATAACCTCTTGGCTAAACTTTTTCCTAGGTCCTTGAAAGATACAACCTTGGAATGGTTTTGTTCCTTATTGAATAACTCAATAACCTCATTCAATGAGCTTGTCGATGCCTTTCTAAACCATTTCCAGCTGCACATTGGTCTTAAGATGGCTCTACTTGATTTCATGCAATGTAAATAACAAGTAGATGAAAAGGTCATTGATCTTATAGCTTGTTATCAACTACTTTACTCACAAATCAACATTAAGCTTCTTGATATTGATCTTCAAAGGATGTTCATTGACAACTTACAAACAAATATTCAAGACAATCTTGGGATGATGAAATTTCCCTCCTTTACACACTTATGCACAACTCTTTGTGATTATCAGAACTCACATAATCAACGTACAAAAAAATTGCTTCAACTCATCTTGAAAAATCTGGAATTGTGCATCATAAAAAATTTCAACCATTCAAGAAACCAAACAAGAGATTTATACAGATAGATAAGTCAACCAACCCATCATGTTGGACCTCAAGTGGCTTCCATAAAAAAAACTCCATACAAATTTCAAGAAAAGATAAGGAAATTATTCACCCCACTACTTGATGCCCTACATTCAATCATGTTACAACCCTTGAGAAAAAACTTAATCACCTTGCCTCCCGTTAGACCTATTGATACCACTAAGCCTTTGTTAGGATTTAGGTGTCATCAACCTTGTAAATCCTTTATTTTATTATTCTCCTAAAGTGTTTTGTACATTTACCCATAAGAGGTGAAACTGTTTGACCAACAGTGGTGAAAGAGACTATGTAAATGCAGTGTTACCGTTACCGTTTATCCTTATGGAAAAGGACAAATTAGCTAGGCGTCCCACCTTGGAATCTTCTAAAATAAGGTTGTGGGTCAAAATAGGGTGTTGTAAGAGCATCTATGACATGCATGCAAGTTGTCATAAGATGCTATGACAGTATGACAGATTCCCTATGATAGAATATGCTATTTTTAGACCCCAGGCACCCATGCATAAAAGATGCCTTATGACAGCTGTAAGAGCATTTGTAAGAGGCTATTTTTGGTTTTTTGACCATTTCAAGGAGGGAGGCATGGGTTTTTCTAGGTGGTATTGCTGCCTATTGTTTGGTGAAACCATGGTGGTTTTCATCCTCACAAATCTCTATAAATTGGGGCCTTGAGCTAGTGTTATCAAGATTCAGTTTTGCAGGGTAACAGGGTGCTGCTGGATTTTACAGGGAATGATAAGAGAAGTCTATTGCTGCATGTAATATTGAAGATTATCAGTAATATACTTGCCTCTCTTTGGTGGTGGAGTTTTTTCCTTCGGGTTTCTCCACATAAATATGTTGTTGCATGTGTTATATTGTTCTATCTCTCTCTCATTCTTTCTTCACACTAAGGCTAAGGTTAATCTACATATTTCAGATTTGCATTCACACATTTAAGTTCATATTGCAAGCTTTCTTCACCTTGTTTTTCAACATTTGGTATCAGAGCTAACGGTTCTGTTAAGGAAGGGACGCTTTCCTTTTAGAGTGTTGAAGGTTTTTTGCTGCAGTGGGAGCTTTTGTGTTGTGGGTTTTGCAGATTTGTGAAAGATTGCATACCATGGCCTCCACCTCTCATCTAGATATTGAGAAGTTCAATGGAACTGGTTACGAGATGTGGAAGTTGAAAGTGGAGGACCTTCTTGAGGAAAGAGATCAGTGGTTACCAGTTTCAGTTGAAAAGAAGCCATCTACTTCAACCTTGTCAGATGAAGATTGGAATAAGTTAGACAAGAAGGCTCGAGGGACTATTTGGTTGTGACTCATAGATTCTGTCCTCCTGAATGTCTCTTCAGAAGACACAACATATAAGCTTTGGAGGAAGATAGGTGAAATCTACCAAACTAAGAGTTTGTCTAACAAGTTGTATCTCAAAAGATGTTTGTATTCATTAAAGATGAAGGATGGTGAATCTATTGCTGAACATTTGAATGCTTTTAATTTGATTATAAGTCAGCTTGCATCTATTGATGTTAAAATAGAAGATGAGGATAAATGCATTTTATTGATTTGCTCTTTGCCAGAATCTTGGGAAAATTTAGTTATTGCTATAACAAGTGGTGGTGCAGAACCTAAGTTGGATACTATTATTCCCATACTTCTTTCAGAGGAGATGAGGAGAAAGACCATGCGCAGTGGCTCCCAAGATGCCTTGCATGTGCGAGGTAGGCCCAAGGAGAAAGAGCCTAAAGGGGATAAGAAGAAGGATAAGTCTAAAGGATGATCTAAGACCCCTGGAAAGAGCAGAGTGAAGTGTTGGAACTGTGGTAAATGGGGACATGTGAAGAAGGAATGTAGAAACAAGAAAAAGAATGCAGATTCCTCCACGGAAAAGTCCTCTGATAACGGTGATTCTGATGCTTTGATTATTTCAGCTAACACAGTTTGTAATGATGCTTGGCTTATTGATTCAGGTGCTTCCTTCCATATGACTCCTCATAAGGAGTGGTTTTCTACATACAAAGAATATGATGGAGGAGAGGTCTTCATGGGTGATAATAGCTCACAAAAGGTTATTGGTAAAGGAAAGGTAAAGTTGTGTTTCAGTGATGGGAGGGTTAAAACCCTTGATGATGTTTTACATATTCCAGGACTTACAAAAAGTTTAATTTCAGTTTCCAAGTTGAATGATTCTGGGATGCATGTGACATTTGACAAGTCTGGTTGCAGGATGGTAAGGGGAAGTTTGGTGGTTGCTAAAGGATCTCGGACAGGGAATTTATTTACGCTACATGCCTCTACTTTTTGTAACTCCTCTTTTGTAACTAGCGCTGAAAATGCATGTATGTTGTGGCACCATAGATTGGGTCACATTGGTGAAAAAGGTCTTAGGACCATACTTGATAAGAAACTAGTAGACGGTATTTCTGATTATTCTGTTGGTAAAAATGATTTTTGTGAGGATTGTGTGTTTGGTAAACAAAACAGGTCATCATTTCCTAAAGGAACTAATAAAGCTAATGGATTGTTAGAACTTATTCATTCGGATGTGTGTGGTCCAGTGGATACAGATTCTTTGGGTAGATCTCGTTATTATGTTTCCTTCATTGATGATTACTCAAGATATACTTGGATTTATTTTATGCATTCAAAATCTGAAGTTTTCACCAAATTTAAGGAATTTAAGGCATTGGTTGAAAAGCAAACAGATTATAAGATAAAAGTATTGAGATCTAACAATGGGGGTGAATATTGTTCTAAGGAATTTGATGAGTTTTGCAAACATGCAGGAATTGTTAGGCAAAAGACTACACCTTACACACCCCAACAAAATGGGGTAGCAGAAAGAATGAACCGTACATTAATGGAAAGAGCTAGGAGCATGTTAAGTAGTGCTAAGTTAGACAAATGCTTTTGGGCAGAGGCTGTTGGTACTGCTTGTTATTTAATTAATAGATCTCCTTGTAAATCTCTTGTTGATAAAACTCCTTATGAAATGTGGTTGGGTAAAAAGCCTTCAGTTTCACATTTAAGGGTCTTTGGTTGTGAGGCTTTTGTTCATGTGCCTCAAGAGAAGCGGTCTAAATTGGATCCCAAATCTCAGAAATGCATCTTTGTAGGTTATGGTGAAAATGTTAAAGGTTATAAACTTTGGAATCCACTAACACGAAAGATGATATTTTCTAGAGATGTTATTTTCAGGGAATTTAGAGCTAACTCTGAAGATGTGCAACCAAAGGAAAAGTCAAAGATAGTGCATTTTGAAACTAAGCAAGAAGATGCACATGTGGAAGAACAAAGAGATGGACAAGAAGATGGAGAAGAAGAAGAGAGTTTTGATGAATCCGTTGTAACAGAAGAAGTTGAAAACAATGAGGATGAACATGAGGAGGAACCTCTTACTCCACCTTTGAGAAGATCCACAAGACAATGAAATCGAGTTGACAGGTATAGCCCACCTGATTTTCGTTGTAAATTTGCTTTGTTATGTACTGATGATGAACCTAGATCTTTCAGGAGGCTCTCTCTTCAGAAGAATGTGAGTCTTGGATGCAGGCCATGCATGATGAGATGATGTCTTTGAAAAACTATGACACTTGGGATCTTGTTAGTTTTCCCAAAGGAAGAAAGGCCATTGGTTGTAAGTGGATATATAAAAAGAAGTTTGGTGTAGATGAAAAGTTGGAACGGTACAAGGCCAGATTAGTGGCCAAGGCCTACTCCCAGAGAGAGGGAGTTGATTTTGGTGAAATATTCTCTCATGTTGCTAAGTTAACCTCTATTAGATTCATTTTATCCATTGTTGTTGCTTATGATTTAGAAATAGAACAAATGGATGTTAAAACTGCTTTCTTGCATGGGGATCTAAAGGAAGAAATTTATATGCAACAGCCTGACAGTTTTGTTGTGAAAGGAAAAGAACACTTGGTTTGCAGGTTAAAAAGGTCTCTATATGGTTTGAAACAGTCACCTAGGATGTGGTACCAGAAGTTTGATGCATTTGCATTAAATATGGGTTTTGTTAGAAGTGAAGAGGATCACTGTGTTTACTTTAAAGTTATTGATGATCAGATACTGATTATTGTCTTATATGTGGATGATATGTTGTTCATTTGTAACAATAAGGCAATGATTAGGGAACTTAAAACTCAGCTTTCTGGCACATTTGATATGAAAGATTTAGGGGCTACTAAATATATTCTTGGAATGGAAATCATTAGGGATCGGATTCATAGAAAGCTTTGGTTAAGTCAGAGCAAGTATGTTAACACTATTTTGCAAAGGTTTAATATGCAGGACTGTAAACCAGTAAATATTCCATTTCCTATTGGTACTAAGTTGAGTTTAGACATGTGTCCTACATTGGATGATGATATTGATGAAATGTCTAAAGTTCCTTATGCTAGTGTTGTCGGTAGTTTAATGTATGCAATGGTTTGTACTAGACTAGATATAGCCCAAGCAGTGGGAGTTCTAAGCAGGTTTATGTCTAACCCTGGTAAAGAACATTAGACTTTTGTCAAAAGGGTATTCAGATATTTGCAAGGCACTTCTGATTACTGTTTGGTTTATCATGGTACTGACAATGTTGATAAGTCATTGGACATACAGGGTTTTGTTGATGCAGATTGGGCAAGTGACTTGGATAGTCGAAGGTCCACTAGTGGCTATGTGTTTACTTTGTTTGGAGGAGCAGTGAGTTGGATGAGTAAAAGACAACCTACAGTTGCTTTGTCTACCACTGAAGCAGAGTATATGGCTGCTACACATGCCTCTAAGGAGGCAGTTTGGTTATAGAGACTTGGTAATGGTATTGGTTTTGATTGCAGGATAGTGAGGATCGGATGTGATAGTCAGAGTGCCATATGTTTGGCTAAAAATCCTATGTATCATGCTCGTACTAAGCATGTTGATGTTCAGTATCACTTTGTGCGAGAAATGGTTGAGAATGGACAAGTCTTGATTGAAAAAGTTGACACTTTGGATAATGTTGCAGATTCTCTTATGAAGCCAGTCACCACGGAAAAGTTCTCTTGGTGCAGAAAGGCCATGGGCCTTGATCATTGTACTTAATTCTATGTAATTGTATCTCTATGGGTGTAATTTACAATGTATGATGTCAAGTGGGAGAATGTTAGGATTTAGGTGTCATCAACCTTGTAAATCCTTTATTTTATTATTCTCCTAAAGTGTTTTGTACATTTACCCATAAGAAGTGAAACCGTTTGACCAACAGTGGTGAAAGAGACTATGTAAATGCAGTGTTACCGTTACCGTTTATCCTTATGGAAAAGGACAAATTAGCTAGGCGTCCCACCTTGGAATCTTCTAAAATAAGGTTGTGGGTCAAAATAGGGTGTTGTAAGAGCATCTATGACATGCATGCAAGTTGTCATAAGATGCTATGACAGTATGACAGATTCCCTATGACAGAATATGCTATTTTTAGACCCCAGGCGCCCATGCATAAAAGATGCCTTATGACAGCTGTAAGAGCATCTGTAAGAGGCTATTTTTGGTATTTTTGACCATTTCAAGGAGGGAGGCGTGGGTTTTTCTAGGTGGTATTGCTGCCTATTGTTTGGTGAAACCATGGTGGTTTTCATCCTCACAAATCTCTATAAATTGGGGCCTTGAGCTAGTGTTATCAAGATTCAGTTTTGCAGGGTAATAGTGTGCTGCTGGATTTACAGGGAATGATAAGAGAAGTCTATTGCTACATGTAATATTGAAGATTATTAGTAATATACTTGCCTCTCTTTCGGTGGTGGAGTTTTTTCCCTTTGGGGTTTCTCCACATAAATCTGTTGTTGCATGTGTTATATTGTTCTATCTCTCTCTCTCATTCTTTCTTCACACTAAGGCTAAGGTTAATCTACATATTTCAGATTTACAACATATTTCAGATTTGCATTCACACATTTAAGTTCATATTGCAAGCTTTCTTCACCTTGTTTTTCAACAACCTTTACCTCTGAACTATAACCCAAATGTTTTTTGCCAATATCACTAACAAAATGGATATGATATGAAACAATGTATGTGTCTTACAAATATAGTGCAGGACCTCATTGATTCTAATCACATCCATTTGGGCAGTGTTAATGATCAATGAAATAAATTTATTTCCCCACCCAATCAAAATATACAAATCTTTACCAATCTAATGCCAAACTGGACTCCATATCATTTGTTAAAGCTAGTGATCTACCAAGAATGATGTGGGGTGATCCCACAATAGTGGTTTACAATTTTTGGCCAAACTGGACATTGATATATTTTTTTAAACACAATCTCCACATTCGGGCACCTATAGCGATTAAACCGTAAGGAATTTAAAGATGATACAAACTAGAGTCTTGTCATATTTTGTCTATAGATTCTAAAAATATTTTTTTCAATTTTTTGGAATCATATTGCACTTCTTTTTCCATCTCCCACAAAAATTGGTTTTTTCAAAAAACAACATTTTTAAAAAGTGACCACACCGTATAACGCATAACTTTTTTTTCCATGAAGGATAAAATTCTAATTCTTTCAAATTTAGATTTCTAACTCCGATATCTAGTGCTTCCACTTGGTTAGATAGTTTTTTATTGAATATTTTTCTTTAATCAAGTTTCAAAGTCAATCAAATGACAATTCCATTGTGCGATCGTATAATGCATAACTTTTTGTATATATCGATTTTTTTTTTTTTTTGTTGGATCAAGGACTTCAATATCTGGTGCACTCATATTTTTAATTTTTTTTTATAATCTTCTATTTTTCCACTTGTGCGAAGAGAGTTTTGTTTTCGATGAAAAACCTATATTTAATAAAACTTAAAAAGTAGATAATAAAACCAAAACATACTAAAATTATATTCATTGGATAGCTCGTTCTGAAGGCTACTCGATTCCAAGTTTGGTTTCTAAATATTCCCCCATTTTCATCCTCAACCAGAGCTTGAAAGCATAAAATTTTAGGTTTTTTGTGTGAACAAATTAAAAAATTAGGGAAAAAGGGGGTTCGCTAGAACCAGGGGGGTTCTAGCGGACCCCCAAGGGTTCTAGTGAACCAGGTTTCATTCGAACCCCCACTAATATGCATTTTCCCTTTATTTTTTGGGCAGGAAATGTGGGCCTAATAGTTAATGGGTTCATTCGAACCCTAGTTCGGTCGAACCCCTTTATGGTTCGGTCAAACATGTAGGTTCATGCGAACCCCTAAAACCAATTTTTTTGCCATGGGGTCATTTTTTCTCAATTTTCCTTCCTCCATCAAATTGTAAACCACTATTATGGCTTCACCCTGTGATGAATATCAACATGCAAGACATAATTGATGGTGACAAGAGTGATAATGATGATGATCTACATACCATGATTGGATTCATTGACATTTAACCTCGTAAGGGCCAAACCAACTTGTCTATGGGAATTACTTTCTCACATAGTGATATACTTAAACATGCACCTGATGGTCCTCTTTACATAGCTAGAAGAATCAATGACAAGCCTACAAATGGGATATTAATTGATCTCGTATGTGTAGAGAATGTGATCACCGAGGAATTCTTATTTGTGCATGAACTTTACCAAGATTATTATGAACAATTGAAAGCATGGAACAAAAGGTATGTTGGTTTTTCCTATCTTATGATAGGTTTGATCACTCTTCCATAAAAGTTGGATAAAAAAAATAGATGTCTCATTCTCCATCATCTCGATGTCGGATCAATTATGTGTTATGTTAGGCTATCCATTGTTATGCTCCATGGATGTTGTCTCATTAGTCATTCATAAGTGCTTGAAATTTCCATTTGGCAATCAAATTTTTATGGTGCATCATAATGGTTTTAATCCTTTGTCTTCCTGTGGAAAATTTTCATTGGATTTATTTTGGCCTAAACCTATGGAACCTATCGAGCCTCGTGAAGACTTCTTTTTCAAATCCTATCAAAAGTTCAAGGCAAAGCACATAGCATAATTATCTCTTAGAAATATTCTTGATTCCATGATTGTTTCTCCTCCCCAACCTATCATTGATGAACCAATGCTTGAACCAAAATCCCTTCCATGTAACCAAGATAAGTCCAACATAATTCATCCACCCATTTGCTACAAGATACCAAGAGAAACTAGAAATACAACTCCTTTGATGCCTCATAAGATCAAGTCTATAAACCTAAAGAGATTGTGGTTTCCCAATCTTCAATGGTTCCTTGTGTTCCCTTGCGGGAAGAAAAGAAACTAATGGTTGATAAACCCACTCCTACACCATCACAACTTGAAATCCATGCAAGAAGAAATCAAAATGATAAAGAGTGTAGGCATACACATCATTCTATTTCTCATTAGTTAGAAGAAAAGAATAAACCAACAATCCAAGATCAATATCTGACTCAAATAAAGCATGATGATTCTTCACTTTCACCACAATAAAAAATAAGAAGATACAATGGACATTGTCATTAGACCTCTTGTTATAATTAACTTAGGTGATGATGATGAGATTGCTAATATTGATGAAGTGTATAATGAGTTGAATTTTCTATTTTCCACTTGCATGAATTTAGAGGGGGAAACCATGATGATCCTCCTAATAAGAGTGAATCACCATGTGTTGAACTTGGTGATTGTCCTAGTATGGAACTTTTTGTTTCCCCTTTGGCTAGTTATCTGCCTTCCATATATGATGAGCAAGATTGGGATGTGGATGAATTACTTTAGGTTGGCTCGCATGTGACATATTTATATTTTCTTTATATGTTCTTTGTGATTGCATGTATGTAATGTAATCCCCCATATTGTGTTGCTTGGCATGTCTATTTTTGTGAGTTTTATTTGGATGACCCTTGTTACTTTGTTGGTGCAAGGATACAAAGGAAGCAAACCTATCATGACATTCTTCTATTTTATCTTCATTCTTCTATCTGTCATAAACATTGTCTTTTCTTTTGTCTTATGTTTTCCTTTTAGGGATGATGAAAGGCATTAAGATATTTAGGTCTCTTCCATGTTGATCCAAAATATTTTCTTTATTTTTGCTCTCTATGTGTCATTCCTCCTTTGTGTTAATTGTTCCATGAAGTATTTGGGGAATGATGGCAATTCTAAGCTCTATTATATCACTGTAGCAAAGACATACGCTAACCCTAAATCTGTTGATCCCTCATGTGTTATCTTTCTATTGCATATAAAGGAAACTTCCTATTTCATGATGTATCTTTATTTGGAAACATATGATTGACATAGGGCTTTCCAAATAATCTCTCATTACCCTTTAATCAATTGGAATTTATCATTTTCTACTTCAAAGTAATTTCTCACAACATCCAGTGTTTAGCAATTAATTTAAAGTGGGGGCGTACATTGGCATTAATTCATTATGGCATTGATATTTCTTACTTCACTTTGTTCACAAAGGTTGATCTTAGTGTAGCATTGGCATAACATCTGATCATTTTGTGGCAGCTTATCAAAGTTATCAGGGAGTATAAATTTTGGCATGGTTGACATATGGGAGGCTTGTAGACCGAGCATGACTTTCCCATCTACCACCCTTTTATGAGTACACACCTTGTAGACCTAGTGTTTGTTTCTCATTTTTCCTTGGGGCTCACCTAGTGTATACCAGATTGCACCATCTCTTTTAAGTGTATTCGATGGACATGGAATAACACAACTCGCTAGTCCATCCTTTTTGCATTAGCTTTAACATTGCATGCTTGTGTATCTTGTCTTGTTACACATATCTTACACATCTTGTGTGTCCAAGCTTTTTCCTTATATTGGTTTTTCATGGGATCTTAGATCCTAGGGGCTTGATCACCCTCTTTGATCTTTGTCATCCTATCTTTCTAATATTTGTACACTTGGACCCCTCTTGATACATATTTTTCTACTTTAGTGTGAGTTTGATCATAATTTCATACTCTCACTAAATTGGGGGCTAAATGTAGTGTAGGAAATTGTATACCTTTAAAATTTCACAGTATGTTTTGGTCCCTTAACTAATTGGACTTAATTAAGCTTCTAATTTTCCAAATTATGCACTCCAAAGCCTTATTTTTCTTGTTTTTTGAAGGGAGAACCTATATTTAACTAATGTAATTAATATTTTAATCACCCCAAAATGAATGTGTCCTAAACTTATGGGCCAATATCCATTCACCCAAGGGAAAATTGTTCCTCCTTAAGTCCTAGGTCCCAAATTTTAATATGTTTTTGGTGGTCTTATAATGATTTAAATTTCATATGCAATTGTTGACTTTTGGAATATATTTTTTGATAAATTAGATAAACACCTATAAATACATAGTCTTTTTATCAATTCAAATCTAAGTAAAATCAACAAGAAAGAGGTGAATTTTATATGAGTAAATATTATTTTCAAGAGCATTCTAGAGTAGATTTTTCAATCATTTTTTGAAGCATTCTAGATCCTATCATCATGTTCAAGCTTATGTGTGTTCATGTCATCTTGTGAAAGCTAATATGCATTGTTGATCATAAAGCATCCAAGCATTCAAGTATCCAACAAATCAAGTAAAGCAAGATCAAGTTCCTTAGAGTGATGTGTTTGAATTCAATCCTCTAAGGGAAGCCATTAAAGGTTTGGTGAGTTGTAGCAAGCAAGTGTTCATTCATCATTCCTTCCATTTATCAATTGACATTATCTTTCTATCAAGGTTTAATTACAAAAAGTGGGGTTTGATTAAGGAAAATTCACATTCAAATAAACAAAATTTTCTCTCTTTATATGTGCAGATTACAAGTTGAAGGACTGAAAGGATCTCAAAAATTAATTTTGCAATATTGCATAAGTTGTCACCATTGTTGCCAAGCCACAAAAACTCAATTGCATATTTTATTTTTGACTTTCTAATAATGGGACTTGTGCCAAACAAAAACCAAGATCCAACATTTGAGGACTATCAAAACTTATTTTGGACACCCCAATCAGGACCCATTCACCCTAGGGTGAACCTATCCTTCAATAGTGCTCAAAACAAACTTTTGGTGCTAGGTACATGCGTCCAAACCTTCTCAGATCTGCCTACAAACTGTGATTTCAATTTTTGTGTCTTCAAGAATTTTCATTTTATCATCTAGATCTTATTGTTCATTAGGTTTAGTTACATCAAAACATTTCTATTTAATTCTAAACCTCTCCATTTTCATAAGGAACCAAGAGATACAGGTCTAATTGGCTCACCTTAGGGTTGAAATTCAATCTCTACAAGCTTGTGATCTCCTTTCCTAATGAAATTGGGTGAAAGAGGGACACCATTAGTTCCTAAGTTCTTTGCATGAACAACCTAGGATACCCCATTTTAATCCTTATCCCTCTTTTTCCCCAAATTTTAGAATGAAAATAGATTTTTAGTGGTTTGTTTAATAATAAAATAATACAAAATGCCTTTGAGTTATACATATGAGGAAATGGGTGTTGTAAATTAAACCATTATAGAATCAACACTCATTAGATACATGGGGGACTCTAATAACACATTAGTCACTAATAGAATAATTAATGGGGTCCCTAGCTACTACACTAACTTGACAGAAATGGATCAAGCCACATTGATAGAGGAAATGTTGAAAGAGCAGGCAATTGCAGAAGCGGTTCCTTCTACAACCAAGGCCAAAAAGGAAAAGATGATTCAAATTCAAACTAGAGAATGTCAAACCAAGCATAGGCTAGATAAACTAATACTAGAGAGGATAGAGTTCACTAACCAAGTTAAAGAGGAGATCAAGGAGACTACAGAGAAATTGAGATCAAGGAGACTACAGAGAAATCCAACTAAGTGTTATGCGAGGAAGAGGAAAAATATGAAAACATAACTTCATCCCCCTCTCGAGAAGCAAGAAAGTCAATTAAGAAGCATGAACCCTCTCCTCCCCACTCCTCCCATATATTATCTTCATCGCCACTTACCCTATGCAATTCATCAAGGACTTCTTAGCAAAAAAAGGAAAATCCAGCGAGTAGCCTCACCATAACTCCTTCAGTTACCACTAGCTGGATCTCAAGTCGACATTGGCAATATGTTCCCCTCCAAAATTTTCAATTAGGGTATCTTACAACAGACAATAGTGGAAGATATCTTAAAGAAACATGTAGATAATACAAAGAATTTGGAGGATATTATTAAAGATAACCTACATAAATGTCCTTAGATACAAGGGAACCCTTCCCAATCCCTTGTAGCACAAATAAAAATCTTGGTAGATGGAATGTTGAAATACTCAAAGGAGTAGAAATACAAGATGCACTAGAGAATAATTGTGGAGGTTAACAATATTAGGACTACACATTTTGCATTAGAGTACCATATTAACACACTGAAAAAATACATAAGGTTACATCAATGTGTTGTATCAATTTTTCCTCCAATAGTCTAAAATCACTATAAAGGTGAAAACTCAAATGGATCAAACTGAACTACACATCCTACAACTAGCAAAATCATAGGATTCTCTTATAGATGTAGATGGGTAGATTAGGGAATATATGGAGACTGTACACCCAATTCCATCAATTATAGAATCATAGGAACCACACAAGACATTAGTTCCATCAACTTAGGGAAGTTGTTAGTTTGTATTTATAAAACACCATAAGGCTCCTCAAAGATGCACAAAAATTGGCCCCATTTTCATATCCTCGTCACACTATCAGAAGTGAAATTCGTCCTTACACAAATCAATGTACAAAACCAAAGCCTTAAACAAGCTAAGGTATAGTGGGACAACACTTTTAAGAACCTCAAAGAGATATACAAATCCATTCTTCTTAAATAGTAAGGAAAGAGTTGTCTTGAGGACAAGACAAAGTTTTAAAATTGGGGATGATGAACTAGTAGGGGATTGGCCAAAGTGAGAAAAACAATATAATTCCCACCACAAACCACCACAAAGAAATTGTAAAACTCCTAATCGAAGAGACATCCTTAGAGGAGGTATAAGAATATAAGGGGCGCATCCCATCAAACAAATATATGCATAAGATAAGATATAATATAATGAAGTAAGAGAGAATAGAGTTAGAATAGAATGAAAAATAATATCACATACTGTTGATTGAAAAGGGATCAATCTCTCAATATATGCAAATGATGAATAAAAATATATCTAGAGTTATCTCATATGCCTGTTATGGTAGAATACAATTAGTTTGTTTTTTATATGTTAGTTTGTTAACTAATATATTTATAGTTTTCATTAACCTATCATCTCTCTATCGCTACTGAGTATGGGGTATAAAGAAATCATATAGCAATTACTTGGGGGTCAATACTCTGGTCTATATTCTCACATTTTCTTGCTAACACTGAATATAAATTTATCACATATAAAATAAAATTATATCCTAATAAAGTATATGTTTCCATAACAAATCATAACTCTATGCTCATGTCCTAGGTAACATGTTTTCTCAATGCAAACAAAAAAAACAAGTGGGTGGGTGCATAAAGATGGGTAGCCAATTTGTGGCCAACCTTTTTAAAAATAGTTTTGAAAACTCATAACGTGAGTGCGTTATAACGCGAACAAATTATAACGCAAACAAATTATAACACACTTGTGTTATGGCTTGGTGTGTTGAGCCTAAGGTTCGACCACAACAAGTCCATAACGTAAGCGTGTTATAACACACTCATGTTATGACCTATTAAAAGAAAAAAAAGAAAAACAAATTGAATTTATTCTTGCATTTGACTATGTTTTTTCTCTTGCCCGTGGTAAAAACCCCAATTTTTCGCACTCACCATCTAGGAGGAGGTATTTTGCAAAATTATTCATCAACAGTTGTTTTTTCATCATGAGGATGCCACCATGTCAATGAGGAGGTGTGAGAGGTAAGGATTGTTTTTTTTAATTTTTGTTTGGTTAGTTTTAGGTTGTTTTTGATATTTATTTTTTGAATTTGTAGGAGATGTTAATCAACCTACAAACCCTCCTCAAAATCATCAAGAAGCACAACAACAACAACAAGAGGATAAAAATCCTCAACAAGCACAACAACAACAACAACAACAACAAAATCCTCAAGTTAATCAACCACAACCTCAATATCCTCCACCAATCCCTCAACATCCTCCTAGCACTCAACAAAACTTAATGAGTGAAATTGAGAACGATAAAAAATAAATTGAGGATTTAATCAGGAGGTTGAATGATCCAAATGGTTCAACCATAGAAAGAATGACCATGGAAACTTCATTGAAAGAAATGTTAAAACATGTAGATTCAATTAGCAAATAATTGACCGGTTGGCAGGATAGGAGGTAGGCGGCTAGGGCTTATTACCAAGATAAATTATCATATAAAGATGTAAAAAGATTTAAAAATTACAAAAGGTGATTTGTGCGCATTATTCAGTGACCCACGGTTAAATGCAAATGTTACCTGCAATGTGAAGAGGTTTCTTATTCATCGGTGCCACCACCAAGAGATTACTTAGAATTTTTTTTGGGATAGGTGGTACATGGTTTTTGATGACCCACCATGCAACAATTGTGAAGTTCCATAGTATTTCCTTAGGAAACTATACTGTGAGCTCATCTTGAACAAAATCTTAAATTATTTTGATATGAGGGACTTCCAGGGGAGAAGTGGGAGGTTAGCTCAAGATAGACCTAGTGCATAGCAGGATCCTATGCGGCAAGGGAGATGACCTCTCGCTAGGTCACCTCATGAGCACATCATCATCCCTTCCATCGTGAAGGAGAGCGCCAAAATAAAGACTTTGTAGGCCATCAACTCTTTGACCCAGAGTGTCATCCAACATGCCAACCCTATTCTACAATGACATCCAAGGGAGTCTTCAAGTGGTGGGCTTCGATCCCATTTATGCCAATCTTGCGGGGCGACTTGTTCATATGACCCCGCCGACACTCAGGAGGCTACTATGCGAGATCTGTCTACAACTGTGGAGATGGCAAGGGAAATTGACATTTTACATGAGGCCTATGGCATTGATACTCAAGTAAAAATTAGCATGTTCATTGAATTTAATTTATTGAATTTTAATTTTGAAATGCAAAATTAACTAATTTAGTTTTATGATTTTAATAAAATTGTAGGGTCACAGTGTTGATACTGGATACATCGGCCCTACACCTACTTATTTCTCCACTGCACCTACCATTGAGGTATGTAACTAGTAAACAATTATAAATTTATTACATGTTAATAACATTATTTTACAAATGGTATTTTATGTAATTTTGGATGTTGAATAGGCTAATATTGGAGGTTTTGAGAGAACACCTCCCAGTGCCAGTGGATTTAGTCAAACCTACATATAGGTAATAGAATAAAGAGTTTAACTAATGAATTTTACTTAATAGATTTGTGTAGTTTATATTCATATCATTGATTATGTTGCATTGCACATCTTTCAAACTCAAAGAATTACTTCACATTCCATAACTAATAACTAGATGTTGATAGATGACAAAATTTTAACTATAATATAGTTGTTTAGAAAGTCAACATAAGCAGTGATGCAATTACTTCACATAGTATAAGTAATAAGTCTAGGAGAAGCTTCCAATTGCATTTTCTTGTCATGGCATTCCATGAGACCACTTTTTATTGAGGCATTTTTTCAAAGAATTTCACTACCTTGTTTATACTTGGATGCTTGGAAGGAATAGCACTAGACAATAGCATAATAGTAAGCAATAGCATAGACAAGGCAATTAATTGTTTGAAAAAATGCCTCGAAGAAATGTGGTTTCATGGTGATGGAATGCCATAATCCCATCACCATGGGGCCACATTTCTTCAAGGAATTTCTTCAAACAACTCACCACCTTTTCCATGATACCACATTTTCCATACATGTGTACTAAAGCATTTTATCAAACTACTCACTTCCTTGCTGATATGGCTAAAAGAATAAAATAGGTGCTTTCCAACAAACTATGAATGCTTGGAAAAATTTCTATCAAAGCATAATAGTAAGCAATAATACCATAGAGAAGGCAATCAAATGTTTGAAAAAATGCCTAAAAGAAATGTGGTCTTATGGTGATGGAATGCCATGATGTGCATTTTTTTGTAATGGCATTCCATCACCATGAGACCCCATTTCTTTGAGGCATTTTTTCAAACAATTCACTACCTTCTCTATGCCACCATAGTTATTGTACATGTCTATGAAAGCATTTTATCAAATGGTTCATTGGCTTGTTGCTAAGGGTAAAAGCCTAAAAACACATTTTTTCAAACAAGATATGGATAGGGAAAATAGTATGCATGATAGTCATAAATATATAGTTTAATAGGTACTCAAAATTTTGTTCATTATCTCATACATTATAAGTCATGATGCAGTGGATCGCTATTGTAGTTTTTGTGATTGAATAATTTGTTTTTTTAATTTTTAGATGTTGCAAGCAGAGACACCTCTAAAATTTTAGATGGCAATGGACATCAGTGTTTCATTTGCTATAGAATCCTCAATGGCTCTGGCAAGGGAGGTATGAGAAAAATTACTAAATTTCAATTTACATTCATTGCTATAGATGTTAGTTAGTGAAAAATCAAACCATTATTGATTTGTATTTTAATTTCTATTTGGATGGTTTATACAGGGCTTCAACACACCTTAGCATGGGCATTCAAATATTTCCCTCATTGAGAGTGATCATCAGATGGCGGTAAGTTATTATTTTGTTAAATATATCATTTTTTTAAATGTAATTTCTATATATTAATGTCTTTACTTCTTATTGTAACAGATAAGACTTCACCAAGAACTAAACACTAGGAGGAGTAGTAGGAGCACTCCTCAACCACAACATAAATTAGTGACAGACGTTTCGCCATCCAATCGACAAGCAAATGGAAATAGTTTATTTCAAGAGCCTTGAGAGTGATGACTTTTGATCCCAGAGCCCTTTGTTGTATGCCTATATGGAATTTTTGTACATACTTTATATTGGATATATTTGACATTGTATGCCTATATAGCATTCTTGTAAGCCTATATGACTATTTTGTACCTATATTTTATACTTATATCGACATATATTGATGTATGCCTACATGGATATTTAGTTAATACAAATCTATATTATTGATGGTGTCCATATTTGCATTATAAATCCATGGTTCAATAAATATGAGTTATGTGTATTCAAGTGTATTATTTGCAACTTATGTGTATACTTTGTGAATTATGTGTATTCCAATGTGTACTTTGCGACTTATGTGTTTTCATGTGTATACCTTCTATTCATGCATATACTTTGTATTAATTTGCGTATACTATGTATTCGTGTGTATACTTCAAGGCTTACATGTTTTTTAGTAATTGTGCTTCCCTTATTCACATGTACATTCTTGATTTATTCACATGTATACTTATTAATTGGTTAGCCCTAGCATTGATCATTGTTGTTCTTCATGGTTTTTCTTAAATATTAATTGATTAATGCTAAACAACTTTATTAGTTAATGCTAAACAACTTCAATATTTCTAAGAATACTAGTAGAGTTAAAATTTCCAAAATTTCACAAATTGAAAATAAAATATTAACTATAAATACATGCACTGATTATTAACTTGATAATTGATTAAGAATGAGTATAAAATATATTAAGAGATGAGCCTTCTAGAAAATAGGAAAATCATTCCCAATACTTTGAAAGTAATAATCCACACAAAATTGCAATGGGGGAGAAGTGATGTAGAGTAGGGAGGCCTTCAATTACCAATCATAAATTCAACTGATTTCAACAAGCCTTCAATCTCCAAAACCCTAACTAGGGTGATTCCATTCACAACTTTACTATTTGCCTTGTAGGTCTACAAACCTAGTTTCTTGGACCTATCTCACAACTCCACTCTCAAACCTAAACCAATTATATTTTTAGACACCCTTTAAGCATACCAAAACATATCCCAAAAGTTCATATAAATCTTTTGGAACAAATCCCTTAAACTAATGCTTCTATGCTATCCCCTTAAGCCAAATAGGCCTAAATTACAAAGTAACTCTCCTCTAAACAATTTTCCAACCCAAAATACCTATGGAAAGTCATTTACCAGTCTATAAAACCACCAAATCTACAAATTTTAGCTAGTGAACCACTCACTAAGTAATCTTTATACAAAACCCTCATTTTTAGCAAGTTACAAAGGGGTTTACTAAAAATCCCACTTCCCAACTTCTTTACACTTCACCAATGCATCAAACATGCTTCAAATGGCATGCACAAGCTTAATCTATCACCAAAATTTTCTTCCTCAAGAGTTTTCCTCAACTACCCACCTTTAACCATTAAATTTCACTCAAAACATTCAAATTTGACAACTAGGGCATCATTCCCAAACCCCAAAATGACCTCTCCTGCTCCTAAAACCATTAAATCAACTAAATCCTACCATATTGGGCCCATTCCACTTAGTTACATGAGTTACAATTAGTGGAATGGGCCATAATCACATTTTTATGTCTTCAAAACCTTAAAATTGGAGTTTCAAACCCACCTACAAGGAAAACTAAATAAGATTCTACAACCCCAATGGGAACACCTCAAACTCAGTCAAAATGATAGATAGGATACTGAAACAATAATTCAAATTAGTTTGGAGTCACTATCAGGCTGTACAAGCTGTGCAACTACTCTGCAACAAAAATATTCAATAGAGGGGCCACTACACTGCTTGCATTTGACACTTTTTCCATCAAGTGAAAATTAGACACCATGGGAAAATAACTCCGACATAGTAAAAACTGAGAGAGGTTATTGTAGAAGGTCCCAACACAATCCCATAGGCTCATACAGAGAGTTTTTAAGTGTCACAGTTTTTGAGTAATAGCCCGTCAAAGATTGCTTCCCTTTTGCACTTTGAACCCTTAAGGGATCGATCTAGTTGAACGTAGCTTGAAGTGATTTCATGTGTTTGGGTGTGAAAGAGGACCATGTCTACTGCAAACATACCTATTTGAATATGTTGGAATAATTCATTTGGTCACACGAGCTGTAGAACGAAAGTTGCACCACTTTGCAACTTTCAACTATTTGCATTTGACAACTTCTTCCCCAAATGAAAATTCGCCACCACAGGAAAATGCCTCCGAGATAGCAAAAAATAAGAGAGGTTATTGTATAGGGGCTCAACACAATCCTATATGATTAGATTATAAGTTTCTAAGCATCACGGTATTTGAGTAACAACATGTTGAAGTTTGCAGCCATTTTGCACTCTGGACCCTTAAGAGATCGATTCGGTTGAATGTAGCTTGGAGTGATTTCATGTGTTTGGCTGAAAAAAAGAACTATTTATACTGTAAAAATACTTATTCAGACACATTGGAACAATCCGTTTGGTCATACAAGTTGTAGAACAAAAGTTGCACCAATTTGTAACTTTCAACTACTTACAATAGACAACTTTTTCCCCAAGTGAAAATTTGACACCATGGGAAAATGCCTCCAAAATAGAAAAAATCGAGAGAGGTTATTATAGATGGATCCAATGAGATCCTATAGGATTGGATGAAAAGTTTCTAAGCATCACGATATTTGAGTAATAGTGTGCTAAAGTTTGCAGTCATTTTGCACTTTGGACCCTTAATGGATCGATCTGGTTGAACGTAGCTCTAAGTGATTCCACATGTTTGGGTGTGAAAGAGGACCATGTATAGCGTAAAAATACCTATTTGAACATGTTGGAATAGTTTGTTTGGTCACATGAGTTGCAGAACAAAAGTTGCACCACTTTGCAACTTTCAACTACTTGGATTTGACAACTTTTTCTCTAAGTGAAAATTCACTACCACGGGAAAATGCCTCTGAGATAGAGAAAACTGAGAGAGGTTATTGTAGAGTGGCCTAACATTATCCTATAGGATCATATGAGAAGTTTCTAAGTGTCACGGTATTTGAGTAACTATTACCTAATTTTTAGCTTTCAGCTGAAATTAGGTAACTTAGTGTTTGTTCTTTCCAGGTTGGTTAAACATTTAAAAGGCAAACCATTAAACTGCTAGTTTCAATATGCATGAAAGAGTGATTTTCAAATAAAGTAGATTACATTTCATCATTTCAATGTTGCATTACAACAAGAGAGAAAGAAAATCATAGATATACAAATGTAGTCTTTTATTGATAATCCTAAAATGTTCATGTCCCTCACAAGCCAAGGGACTCTCTTATTCAATGAACCTATGAATCAATTCATACATGAATAGGTAGAAAAAGGAAAATGTGCATATGAGAGTTGAACCAACCATTACCTGAGAATGACTGGTTGTAGGTTGCCTGAATGCTCTTCTGCTACCCTGAACCACTTGTGTCCTTTCCAGCTCTGTAGTGCTCCTCACCCTACCTCTGAAGAAGACATGATGTTAGAGAAAAGCTCCAAGAAATGAAATATTCAATCCTTACATACACACCTACCTATGCATGTATAAACTGATCCATAAGTGCATTAAATAAAAACATCCGGCATATGCATTTATTTTCTAACCATTTGCTTCATGTGCAGACTTAGGAAAAGTCTGATTATTGTTTCATTATCAGATCAAATGATAGCATGTGGGTTAAATGTGGCTCCCACAAGGGTAGAGCTCAACATGCTTGGAAGGAAAAGGAAATTGAGCAACTTGATCAAATATTTATCTGTCATCAATGCATTAAATCAATATGCAATCACACCAGTTGATCAACTTTCATTATCAGATTCAAAAAAGATGCATCAAGTTCAATTATGCATCTATTAAATAATGAGAGGGAAATCTAAGTATTTTCAGGTCCCTCCCACCTTGACCCTATTGGACAGCCACACATCACACGATACAATGAGCTTTTAGGTCATCGACATATGGGACATGTGTCTGCCCACTAGGATCAAAGTGGGGAGACAATTATATATCACATATGATCAAAAGGAAACAAATGTGGTGGAATCAGATAGTAGATTCAGGTGGGACAACAATATGTATTCTCATGTCATTTAGGACAACAACAATTCCTTTTGAGTTTACTGAAGGCAAACAAGGAATGGTTGCAATAGATGGCTCATTTTATGAAAAGGGAAGGAATATTTGAGTGACATTGTTAAAGCACAGTTGAAGATGCAACATTGCCAATAGGTGGTTAAAGTGACAATTGATGAATTATTAGTCCAAATGTAAAAGCAAAAGATAGAGGGGACAATCCTCAAGTTCATTGGAGGGACTGTTATTTTAGTGAGCAAGGAGACAACCCAATGTCTTATGACAATTTTTTAGACCTGAACAGTGATGGTTATGACTTACGAGTCATGTGGAAAAGGACTAAAAATTTGGAAAAATTTATCACAATCTTGGTAAGTATACAATGACAAGAGGCTTAATCAACAATCCTCAAAGGAGCAGTGAGAAGGCTATTAAACTATCTCAGTCAAACAATCAAGGTATATGATAGTGATTTGAAGTGTATGACAATTGAATTAAGCAATGGAGGAGTTTTATGCTACAAAGAATAGCATGTGAAGATTCATTTGGTCAACACGATGAATGTCAAGACAAGGCTTTACCTGGGCAGGAAATAGGAAAGTGAGAACAATTTCATTCAATAAAAGGTGATGCAAAGACATGGTTTCAAGTACATTCTCAGTCTAGGTCTCAAAGGTTCATACACAGTAAGCAAAGTCACACTATCAAATAATAGTGATAGTCCCAAATGTTGTGAATAATACATAAGAGGTATGCGAAGATAAGAAATACACTTATGAAGAATGAAGACAATGCCATGGAAGACAACATTAAGTAGTAGACAATATTATTCCAAATGACAACCATTGTATGTTCATGGATGAAGAAAATTATATGGGTAAGAGTTAACTTTGGGATGACAATGATAGTTCAACATTCATAAAGTATGGCAGTGCACATTGAAAGAAAGTATATAGAAGTGAAAACTAATTGTCATTGCTCAGAAAGAAAGAAGCCAACAGGGACAAACATGGTCAATCTTGTGAGGATAAGGCCTGTGAATGATGATAGCTTAGATGCCATTGAAAGCAAATATGAAATTAAGAGGAAATTTCAACAAGCATGAGCATTTTTCAATGTCATGAGAGTTAATGTTATTGATAGTGGATCAGCCTATATAAAGGAAATTTGTGAAGCACCGGCTTAACCAAATATGAGTTTATTGGATGGCATAGAGTTGTAAATGGCTGCAACCCATGTGGTAGATCACTGTCCTTAAAGGAAAAACTACCAGTCATGTGGAAAAATACAGACCCGTGATGCAAGAAAAGACAGTCACCTTGGTGCCAGCAAAAATACAGTCAATGGTAGTGATAAAAAACCTTCAATGGATAGTATGATAGTCCTACAAGGGTAGTGCCTAGAAAGAAAGCCAATATTCCATGAGTACAGTCGACAAACTAAAAAATCAATGACTGGTCAGGTAAGTGAAGAGCCTTGCATCTGATGTAATCTCTTTTGGTTCATAAATTACATTTTCAGCACATTCTCAAGACTTTGTTTGATGAGAACAAAGAGACAATCCTTAAATCTCAATGGAATACATTGGTTTATGCTGATTATGTATCTTCAATTTTTGAAAGGAGTAAAGTTGTTGATGTGCAATGGATTCTCAACAAGGTAGCCCTATCACTAGGATATCAAAACTTTCAATTTCAAGAGTGATCAATAGTATAACACTTTCCCATCATCCCTGGTGTTTTCAATTACTATTCTATTAAATATATAATCCTTGTGAAGGAATAATTAACAAGAACAGTTAGGGACTTAATTATATCTCAAAGGAACAACACCAAGCTGGAGATCATTTTGTGCTTTTGTTGATAATTTAATGATATTCTAGGATCAAAAGATAGTCACCACAGGTTTTAAAAGTAGCATCACACATAATATTTGCATGGGAAGTGAAAATGGTAGTCATGGTTTGAAGGAAAATCTCTTGATGGCTGAGCAAATGAGGCATTCACATATAAGAATGTGTCACAGTGCCAGTGCAAAAAAAAAAAAAAAGTGGCAATGCTACAGATATTGGACCTTTGTCTTCCAACAAATACCAAAGTCCTAATTTTCTATCCTTATTATTGGTAGTTGAGGGATCAAACATGGAGCCACCACAAAATGCTTATTATACTGAATCAGGTGGTCTACAATCTAATCATTCCACGGTGAATGAACTAGAGAGGTAGGGCTCAATCAAAATACAAAGACTAATATGATAGAAGTTTTAAAATGCACAGTGAGCTCAAAATGGCATCATTTCTATAGTGAAGAAATTCAAGCATAAACCCTCATGGCAATGAGGGACCAAAAAGAAATGGTGGTTTTCATTAAGGAATGGAAAGGAAACATAGAGCCTATGAATTATACCCGTACTGTGCAATGGCAGTGATCATTTTACAAACCAGTTCTTATTTGCAGGGAAACATTTTATTGTGGAACAAAGGATGAAGATGGCTCTTGTTTCAACTTCAATCTCTCATGGACCTCATTCATATTATAATCTTACACAATCATGCCATGGTGAAGGTGATTATCACTATGAAATAATGGACTGAAAGCAAGCATGGTTACGGCCATGTCAAATGTTTAGAAAATCATTCTATAGAAAATAATTCTACAAAAGTATATTAAAAACCCTAGTTCATCTTCATGGCCGCAACAATCAATACAATGGCTTTTCTTTTGTCACAGAGAAGCTGAAAGGCCTTTAGAAAGGCAAGTAGTTTTCTACAGAAGAATGCATAAAAATAACAGAAGAGTGTTGAATATAAAAATACATTCATCATAGAGCTCATTCGAGCATTCTTTTCCTTCAAAAATGAACAGAAGATGCAGGGAGATAACAAGGGCGGGCTTACCATGAGCTCTTCTTTGGAATTTTGCTTGATAATCTGTTGAAGACCAGTCAAAATCTCCATTTCCAGCATGTGCAAGTGAAACCCCATGGCGACAACATCATTTTTCCATAATGATCGATGGAGAAAATGATAGAGTTTGTCACATTCTTTTACCTTTTGATGATTAGGGTTTGACCCCTGTTTGATGCCGATGGGATTTTTATCCCATTTATTAACAAATTCAAACATGTGTTAATGAGGGGGGGCCGAATCATATGTTATTGCATTAGGAATTTTATGCCTTGGGGTTTTTCCCTTCTTTTCAAAATGTTGCTAAGTATTTCAAGCAACCTATGGAGTATGTCATGCAACAAATGCATAATGCCTTTGTTTTGCCCAAAATAATGTGATTGAAAATATGCTTTCCAAGTGACTTGGAGGTCAGCCATATTGGCCAAGTGCCTATAATGCCTTTGTAAACATGTATCTTACCATGTGTGTCCAAGAATTCTGAGTAAGGTAGGATGGTATAGTCATAATGCCTTAAAAGCTTTTTGAAGGCTTTTAGCTATGGCATTGTATGTTACATTTGTTGTCAGCTTTTGAAAATAGTTGTAAGTGATTTGAAAATCATTTTCAAATGAAAATGTAATACATTTTAAATGGTGGGGCCCTTTAAGTTGAGCTTAATTGTAAAGTGATTTGCTAAGTGGTGTTTTATAAATCACTTAACAAAATCACTATATTTATGCTTTAAAGGCCATGTGTTTTCAAAAACACACATATTGCATGACTTGTGTGTGGGTCCAGATTTGGTGATGACTTGTCAACATGGAGAAAGTGTGGGAACAGTGTTTGACTATTTTGGAGAGACATGTGCCATTTTGGGGGCTATTTTATCACACCTTCAGTGTGATCTTGGTTTGGGCTTGACGTTGGACCATTTGGAGGACCTTTTGGAGTGTTTTTGGAAGATTCTATTTTGGCTGGTGTGTTTCATCTGACTTAGGGTTTCTAGAAACAGTTGTGTGGGATTTTGGTTTTCAGTTTGGCTTAAGTATCTTGATACCAGAGTAATGGAGGGGTTCTTTTCTTCCTTCTTGTAGGCATTGTGGCTTTTGGGAGCCCTTTTCATGGCAGAGGACTACATTGTGACTCATTATCAGACATTTACAACAGTGTGTAACACATTTTGATTGATAAGTTAATATATTTTACCTTCTCATTATGCTGTTTATTGTGAAAGCTTTACAAATGGTTGATGAAGTCTATGGCAGAATTTCTTTCCCTTTGATTTTGTCCTATTTTCTTTTCCTTTATGCAGTTAGTATGAATTTGTAGGTGATAACATGTGTTGAGTTAGTTTATGATAAAGTTTGAGTTGTGAGGATGCAATTTTCTTCCTTCTAGATGTTGTCCATGGCATTTTCAGCCTTGTTATGAAACACTGATGCAAAGGCATATGGATTTTTGAGTTGTGTAAACCACTGTTAAGTTATTGACCACTCTTGTGTGTGGAAGCAGCTGTATTGGTCTGGGAAATATCATTAGGTGTATCACCATAGGGGTTAGTTTTTCTTTTCATGCTTATTTCTTCCCTTATTCCAACAGAAATAGTTTAGGTGACACCATCAAAAGGGGAAGCCGGCCCATAATCCGGAGGTCTACTTTTGAATAGGTTACCCACAACCTAAAAGCAGTCCCGTGTTAGCCCAAATTTTTTGAGTTCTCATTGAAAGCTTGGAAAACAAGATACAACTTTGGTGACCTAACAGTTTTGGCACGCCCGGTGGGACCGTGAACTGCTTCTCAGTTCATGTTTATGAATTTTATTGCTACTATTTGGTGTGTGAAATAGTAGTTTCAGCCTTTTGGAGGCATTTTCTTTACATACCTGGTGACTCCAGGATAATAACATCTAGTTTCAAGCAAATTAAGTGTTGGTATGTTCTTATTTCCAGAAAATCAGATCTAGTTTTCTTGCTTTACAAGAAATTTTAATGCATTTCTAGCTTCTATGAATGCTCCAAAATGTCTACATTTTATGAAGACATGTTCTATCACTCAACATATCATGAAACTGCTAATCATCCCTCATTTCATGAAAATGCTGCTCATATACCCAATTATTAACCATATCAAAATGAGTATGCAACTGTTTTTAGTCCAAGTACCTTTGCTACAGGAGATTATCAATATTCTCAACAAGTTTTCCACCCTCCCACCTCTGCTTAGTTTGTGCATCAGCCTATATATTTCCAACAACAGTCTCAACAAAACCATCATAATGCCAACCAACATGTTTGTTCACATGCCCAATCTCAAGGAGTTAACAACATGTGCATCGATGATGTAATCTCAAATTTTCAAAGACAAATGTTGGAGATTGAAGGAGAGAAAGAGGTTGATTGGTAGTAGGAGCAAGAAGCTTACCAAGCTCAGACAAATGTGCAGGAATGGGAGGTGAAAAAGAGGAAATTTGAGGAGAATCTTGCCCAACAGCTTGTTGCAAAGGATCCAGAAATGAGGCTACAATTTTCCAAACAAGAAGTTCCCAAGTACAAGTTTGCAAGCTTTAGGCAGAATAAGCCTCTAGAATCCCCTAGTAAGTCTTCTCATTTTGAAATTCCAAGTTTTAAAAGATTCAATTCAATTCAAGAGAATGTAGTTCCTATACAAGATCAACCCATCATCCCTCAAGAGCAGCCCATTGATCCAGATGACTTACTCCTCATAGAGAGGATCAACAAAGTAAATCCAATGCATTTAGTTGTAGCATGTTACCGACTACAGTAGAAAAAGCTCAAACATGAGGAGGTTGAGCTAATGGGAAAATAGATTGAAGATATTCCCCAAGTGGAAGGCTCTTACGAGGTCAAACTTGAGAAGCTAGACCTTCCAATTGAGAAGCAAAGTTTTCAATAGTGTGCTGAGACCAGCCATTTAGAACATAAAATTTCAAAACCAAAGAAGGATGGGTATCCCCAAGTCATTACTTATGTAACTGGTGAGTTTTCATGTACAGAGGTGGATAGTCAAGGAGATCAAATTTTGATCACAAAACTTGTAATTATAGAACAACAGATAGATGCAAAGGAACTGGGTCTTCTCTTCCCTCAACAATGTTGTCTTGAGGAAAATGATAATCCTCTTATCATTAAAGATACTGAGCAAACTAATGAGGAGTTTTTCTGGGATGATTTGGAATTTTTCATTCAGGCTTGGATAATAAACAGTCTTCTAGTGAGGGGCATCAGGTAAATACCAATATGTCAAGTGAAATAGAGCTTGAGCATTAATCCCTTACTGCTTTGTTTGATGAGCTCCCTGGTTTTGTGGAAGAAACAGTCATGTTTTATCCAACATTTAGGGAATCAGATGATTTCAATCAGCAAGATGAGATCCAAGAAATAACTCATGAAGATGAACTATGTTGTCCCAACCAACAGGGAGAGACAAGTAGACATGAGGAGCTAGGTGAAAAAGAGGCTGATATGTTTTGGTATGATGGGTTGCCTTCGTTTGTTGAACAAAGTGAAGAAGGTATGCCTGTGATAACACAAGATTTGGGACAACCACTTGATGTTCAGTGGTGTGATGAGCTATTGGTTTGTGAAAATCAATATGAGAGTGAAGCTTTCACTCATGAAGTATTTTCATTTTGGGATGATCTACGGTCTATTTTGGCTCATGAAGAAGCCTCTTTTTGCCCAATTTTGGTTGTTGAACCAACATCCTTTGAAGCAAAAGATCAAGAATAGGACATGGAACAACATCATTTGGAGTTACAAGAAACCAGCATGACAAGTTCTAGATTCACACGTTCCAGAGGATGCCCGATCATGCATCTAGCCAGAATGGAGGCCAATAAAGATATTGATACCTTGCTTGCACCCAAGCATGAGGATACAACTAAGGAAGACCACACTAAAGTTACCTTTCCATCTCAGAAAGGGAATGTTTGCATTCCCTATGAAAAGGTTAGTAGGCTTGTATATGTTCTTCAAGAGATATTGTATCTATCTGCTGAATTTTCATGTATGTACCATGCCTAGCGTAAATCCACAACTTTTGATCAAAGAATCACTTCCTATGACACCAAAACATGAAACCCTCACTTTATACCATTCCAAAGGGGTTTATTGAAAAACATTGTTCTAGGCTTCTACACAGCCAACCAAGGCCTCAAATACCTTTAGTTATGTCTGCACATGTTTGAAGGTTCATCAAAATCTACTGCCCCTAAGGGTTTCTACAACTTCCCTCCTCTAACCATCAAATTTCACTCAAAATACATAGTTTGACAATTAGGGCATCATGCCCAGGCACTGAACTCGCTTTCCTTTCCCTTCCAAAGAATCACACACTTCAATATATGCCTTCTCATTCCAAATCAATCATCTCCCAGTCTTTCCTAAGACAATTTCACCAAAACCCAACATCTAAACTCCATTTTTAAGCTAAAATTCACCCAATTTCCTCTAGGACAACAACCAAAAACATTCCTAAACATTTCCCCTACTTCTAAATCTTATTCCTACATATAATCCTACCATTTTGGACTCATTATACTAAGCCATAGAGAGAAACAATAGGTGGAATGAGTCATTTATTCATTTTTAGTCTTCAAACCCTCGTGGTTGGCTATACAGACCCACAGTCAGTAATTTGACAATAAAATTCTTAATAATCAATGAATATCCGTCACTCCAAAGCCAAAATGTAGCTAACACCTATCTCTACCAATTTGAAAAGATTTCAGGACAATACTTCTATACAACCAAGTATAATAGTTTGCAATAGAAAAATTCAATGAAACACACAAAATTACAAGACAAATTAGGGGATTTTTATTGTTTTTCCTTCACAAAAACCTTCAACAACCTCTTCCTTTGAGTTCCCAACATATTTAAACCTTAACCAACCTATGAAAATGGCTCTAACTTTTCCCTTTGAATTCCCATGACCGTTGGGCTTCTTCAAGTTTACATTTTTTTGCACTTTTTTCACATTGACAACTTTTCAATTTTTCCAATTTTACATCATTTTGACAAATATGCAACATGAACTCCAAAATGACCCCAAAACCAATTAACATGACTTATTACATTATAAATTGGTCTAATATGACCTTATTCAATTGAAAAAACTCAAAGCACAAAACTAACTTAAGACTTCCATGAACCAAATTTGCTCAAAACCTTGATGCCCTTGCACCAAATTTCAATATTTGAGTAAATCTCATTACAATTCCTTAGGTACTCCATTGTCATAGATATTTTACAATGTCACTCATACATTTTAGATTCTATAATTTCTACCTCATAGGAGCTCATTATGAGGTTAAATTCAAATGAGTAACTTGAGATTCCCTTGCTAAGCTTCACATGCTCTTTTATAATGGCTTCAAATTAGAATTGAGATTTGTCAAGATCATCAAAATAAGGATGTTGCATTGATTTTTTGGCTGAGATTCTCTTCAATGGCTCATAAATCAACATTTTATACAAGGAGATACCAATCAATTTTTAGTAGTTTACTTACAAATACACAAAGTAAAAGAAGAAAAAGAAAGAGCATCCAAAATGGAAATGAAATGAAAATAGATGGAAGGCACTTACAGAAAACAAATCCACACCATTTGGTTCCAATTTGGGAACAACAAGGCATAAATCTAGATGCTTCCATTGAGGATAGGCATGCTAGTCTCTTAATAGTAGTCACTCCTAGTCATACATCTTCACTAGGAGTTCTAAGATACCTATTATACACAACACCTCTCATGAATAGAATAACTTGAAATTTGAGATGCTCTTATAATGTTTATAGCATAGGTGCTCATGATAAGGTTAAATTCAAATGAATAAATTGAAATTCCCTCACCAAGCTTCGTATGCACTTTTGTAATGGCTTAAAATCATAATTGAGATTTGTCAAGATTATCAAAACAAGGATGTTGCATTGCTTTTCTAGCTAAGATTCTCTTGGATGGCTCATAAATCTGCATTTTTCTACAAGAGGGCCCCGATTAATTTTTAGTAGGTTACTTACAAATAGGAGAAGTAAAAGAAGATGATAGCATTGGCATCAAATAAATTAATGTGCATACAAATATAAATTAATAAGAACCAATGTGAATACTTACAAATTAATCCAACGAACCATCAGGGTTTTCTCTATTCTTTATTGTGTCAAGTATTGCCTCATGGTCAGACTCACAGACCTTCCACAAGGTCTTGTTCAAAGGTCTACCCCCATATTTGGTCAAATGAACATTGAATGCCATGACAAGGTTCCGGTAATAAAGAATCTTGCGATGCATGTCAAATTCCTAAAATAGCCAATGTTTAACACTCTTATGTGGGTACCTTCTAAGCCACGTTCTAGTAACAACAACTAAGCCTGTAGGGTATTCAATTTTTTCTCCATCTATAACTGGGGCCTCCAATTTATTTTTTGCCTCAACACAACAACACAAGTAATAGTTTGTTCCCTCTTTGTTGTCTTCATCTGCAATAACTGCATAAACATGCCCTACATTGATATGTGTAGCAAATGTCTTGAAATTAGTCAACATTACAAATACACTACAAAGTAAGATAACAATATGGAATTTCAAAAACTATGCAAGTAGATATATTACCTAGTTGAACTAGATCTGATATGTGGTCAAAGTCGATCGATGATTCCATCTATGTTTGTTCTAATGCCATCAGAGGGCGATATGTGTGAAGTGGGCTAAGATAACTTGTCAACCATTTGTCAACCCACTCCCTTGACTCACAATCATTCTAGGCTTGCATTGTACATGAAGAACAAAAGCATGCCATCTTTTTTGTATCGATACTCTATGAACCTGCATTTGAGCTAAGGAAAGAGTGTAGCTCACTTGATCCTGTTAGTGTACAATAATCCTCATATGGTGCAATGTTAGTATCATCCATCAACCAAAAAAATCTATGGACTGAAGATGTACCTTCATTACTTGGACCCATCAAAGCATTACACCACTCGACGGTTGATCTTGCATCTATCAACTTTGCACTATCTTTATACTTTAATTCTTCTTGTGCTAATGCTCTTTTCACGCATGCTCCTGCACCATCATGCTCCCCCTTTCCATGGCCAGCCTCACAAAAGTTTCACATATGTTGAACACTTGTAATGACATGCATCTTGCTCAACTAGTAGAACATGTGTGAGTTCTTGAACTATGTTGCACAATTATCCAACCATATTATATGTCGACCGTATGCTATGCCCCTCTGAGTGAAATGCCCCTCTGAGTGAAATCACTATAGAACATCTGGAAATAACCTTGCATGAACTATGGAGAATGTGTACGATCATCACTAATATAAAAGTGATACTCCCTCAATACCTTCCTTTGGTCCTTTGTACTATCAACTACATGAATGAATGCTATATGCACAAATATCAAAACCTATGTGGAGTTGTAATATTGTGACTACACCTCATGCTATGGCAATAGAGTGTAGTTCTCTACAAATTCAATCACTGATACTATGCTGCCAACTAGAAAGGTTCCCTTGCATAGCTTGAATTGTGTGTCCAACCATCAGGCTCTATGGGTATGCCTTGCATACTCATACACTATATTGTCATGAAACATGGATATAAAATGATACACTGGAATCTTCTGAATAACCAAATCATATCTTTTTTCTTGAGACCCATACTTTGTAATGTATGCCACTATTTTATACTTCTTGAACTCTACTAGTTTTTGTCCCACCTCATATGTGCTTTCCATATGTTGACATATTGGCATACACTACAAGCCACCACAAAGCTTGCATGAACCATCCAAGCATGCTATCCTATAGAATATTTGGCCATCCTCTATTTCACATAAAAAATTTGATAAAAAATCTCTTGAAGATTTTGGTGGGGCTTTTATGCCACAATCCTACAAAACATCGTTAGTATGCAAATCTAAACATATAGAATGATAAAAATCATAATGGTTAGAGAATTCAATATGTATTTTACAACAACAAGTAGTACATGTGTGATTTATATTGACATAAAAAGGTTTAAGCATTTCAAAAAATCTTTGACAAATACTAATTTGAGAATAATCCTTTTGAAATTTACTAAAAAATTGGGTTTGAGTCCTATCCAAAAATGCTTTGGATGTGGCTCACGGTTCCGACTACCGATTCTCCTTCTTACCACATCCCTTTGATTCAAAGACGATCTTGTGTTATTTTTCCAATACTCTTCAATTAGTATTATCAATGCTTAGATTTTTTTTTTATCTTTTTGTGGCAGTCTCCCTGAGAATGCCCATAATTCATTTGAATCGGTGCCCTCAATTGTTTGTTGCCTTTGAACAACTTTTGATAAAAATTTTCTACTAATTCTCATTTGTTCACTTGTCTTTCTAATGAGACGAGCTCTCTTTGTTTGACTGCTTACCAAATTCGGTGTAATGACATGTCAGGTGACATTACTATTCTTTGAGTGTGAGTTCTTACCCACACTTTCATAAGCATCTATTAGATTCTTCACAATAGTGTTTTCACTTGATGCATTCGATGTTCTCAACCCAAGATTCTTCATGATGTTTCTATGCTTTATACCCCCATCATTTCAACAAATAGTTGACATCTTGTGGTCTCATTTAGCCTTTCAAAGAAGATTTTTCAAATCTTATCAACATATCTTCGACAAGTGTGTGTTGGAATCTTACCTTCCATGTGCTACAAAATATCCTCATCAATATTAATCAAATACTTTGGCTCTCTACGCAAAATTCTAGGTGGTGTTCTCCTAGGTACATACATCTCAACATTAGGAATTTAATCAATATTTAATTGAGGTGGGCTAGATTGTGTACCTTCGATCGAGGGTGGAGTAGAAGACATACCTTGAAGTTCACATGGGGATGATGGAATACCTTCTTTGTCAAATCCAAGTGATGATGTACTCTCAACTTGAGATGCACTGGATGGTGTCCAACCATATTCACTTGCGATAGATGGTGTCGCCCCATATTCACTTGCAGTAGTTGATGTCCCTCCATATTCTCTTGTGCTTAATGGTGTCCCTTTGTATTCACTTGTCATAGAGGGTGTGTCTCAAACTACGGCATATGAATCTGTCTTACCTTGACGCTTTTGCATTCGTGCCCTTTGTGCTGCCAATGCCTGTTCCCCTTTTTAAAGTTGAGGTTCCTCTTCAATTGCCTTATTTTCGTCAATAGTACCCAATTTGTTCTTTCCATGATACACCGCCACCCGTTCTCTATCATTTTATTTTTTGGCTTCATACTCTTTGTTTGTTAGTTTATTCCTTGTTCATTTCTTTGACATGGCATATAATATTACCTATAGAATGGTAATGAGACAAATATTTGTTCCTCAAAAATGTATCTGTCGAACCAAAATCCTAGTACCTCCAAGAGACAACAAACAAACACATAATTCGATTCAAATGAAAGTTAAGATCTAAGTTGCCCATAAAATTCATTTAACTATGCTCAAAATAGGAATAAAACAAGAACACAATGAAAGAAGATAAAAACAAACTAAATCCTATTAAGAATATGCAAACTCTTGATCTTATGGGGGAGTTGGTGCCAATTTGATGTGGAAATTGGCCCTTTCCCAACTCCTATGCAATCTTTGATGATTTTATGAAGATGTGATCCAGTTTGTTGAAGATTGAAGTGTGATCCAAGATGAAAATATGCATAACCTAGCTAAGACTTTGATGAAATGGATGAGAATTGCTATGCTTGAGTATGGATTTGAGTATAGTAAGTTTGCTCAAATTGTGGATGATAAAATGAGGAATGAAGCCTCTTATATATAGAGAGACAAGATGGAGAAATGGGCCCAAAATGAAGCAATGTGGGACTAACATTCAACAAATGGCAAAATGCCACTTGTCAAGAGATGAATGGATGAAGGATGTGCATATTTTGATGTTCCCATAAATATAATTATGTGATATTTGAAATTAGTGAAATGGCATGTAAGAGGGAAAAGGAATGTCTTAAATGCCACTTGGATCAAGGAAAAAGGACTTATTAGGTGAAGTAAATGTCTTGTTGGAAGGACAAAGTCCACTTGGATTTGAATTCAAATTTGAGATAATATTCCTCCATTATGCCATGTTGAGAGAAAATAGGGATTTAATAAATGAATTAAATCTATTTTCATGTGCAAGTGGCAAAAGCTAGAGGAAGGGACACGAATTAGGATTAAATTAATCAAAGGTTAATTAATTTAATGAGAGATTAGATGATGTGGAAAATTTGACTTAGATTTATGGGTTATTTTAAATCAAAGATGAGAAGAATATGATTTTAGACTTAGTTAAATAAATATTTTTTTTATTTAACTAAAGGGGATGGTTGGTTAGCTTAAAATAAATAAGGTTTAATTTATTTAATTTAATAGATAGGCCTTAGAGATTTAATCAAATAAAGGGAATTATTTAATTAAATTTGGACATAAGGTTAATTAGATTAGATAAATTGATTTAATTAAGAAGAGAGAAATACTTAATTAGATAAAATGATTTATTTAATTAAGAGAGGAAAAATGATGAATTTAATCAAATAAAAGTATTTGATTAAATGGTTAGATTGAGGGATGATTTAGGACGAAATGGTGTTAATAATCGGGATCAAGTATGTTGGTATATTTTC
Organism: Sequoia sempervirens; assembly: GCA_007258455.2. Lineage (NCBI taxonomy): Eukaryota > Viridiplantae > Streptophyta > Pinopsida > Cupressales > Cupressaceae > Sequoia > Sequoia sempervirens. Next base: position 119,314 of record VDFB02286920.1, read on the forward strand.
CATGTCTACATTTTTCCCCTCTTTCAAGCAAAGTACTCTTTGCATTGGTTCAAAGAGTAAACTGTCTCAATCAAAAGCCAAATCTTTTTTATTTTAAAATATGCCCCAGTACTATCCCGACAAGAGAAATATGCTGATATACTTCCCCCTTGAGAGATTAGACCAAAAATTCTAATTTTTGGGGTGATCTCGTGAAAAAGAAGGACAAGGTGCTTGACGGGTCAAAAGGGCTCTGGGAGGTCAAAAACAAGATAAAATAAAAAAAATAGTGCAAAACGACCCCCAGTTGGGCGAAAACAGGATTGGGGGACCAAAACCCTAGCAGGACATCCAAACGGGGCCAAAAAACCATAATTTTTAGGCTTAAATAGGCCTTGAGGGGCCACTTCCAATTCATTTTCACATTCAACCTTAAGAGATTCTGAGATTTTGAGCTTTGACACCTTGGCGAGATGGCACAATGATAGCTCCCTATGCACATTTCCAACAGGGTACAGATGCACCAAAAACTTCTTAGCACTAGACCACCGGTGAGTCAACATGACCCAACTTGATTTTTTGATTTTTTCATGCATTTATGACATTTAAAAACTAGGTCCTTAGGAGCGGCGCTATATAAACCTGCTGAATTTTTAAACAGCAACGCTCGGTGTTTAAACTGTCACCGTTGCAAGGTTCGATGTTGCGGTGCAGTTTGGAATTTAGGGTTAAATTCCAAACTCCACCGCCTTTGCAGATTGCACCACCGTGGTGCTCTTTAAACCTAGGTTTTTTTGCCAAACCTTGATGCCTTTGCAAACTAAACCACCGTAGTGCAGTTTGGGAGTTTGAGGGCTTCAACGTCGTAGTTTGAAATTTGCACACTACACCACCTTCACAGGTAGCAACGCTGGGGTTCATTCAAAATGCTGAGACAAGCCATGATTAGGATTTTTTTTGATGAATTTTAACATGGTAACTTTCTTGATGCAGGAGGAGGTGAGGGAGATCTTTTCATGTGAGCATAGGTCCTACGAGATTTTTGGCCTTTTGAGGGGTTTGTCCGAGTGAGACCAAGAGTGCCTAGGAGAGATGGGACTTTGGTACATCGCCTATGCATTGCTCGTGTAGACACACTTGGGCATGATGACAACACTTGTTGAGAGGTGGCATAGTGAGACCTCCTCATTCCACATTTTGATGGGTGAGGCCATAGTCATGCTAGAGGATGTGTGGCGGATCTTGAGATTGTCGATCCACGATGAGCAGGTGATTTACGATATGGATGCCAAGAGGGATGTCTGCTATGCCGTCCTGGAGGCTGATCATATTGTATTTTTTGAGGGGAAGATCAAGTTGGAGCACCATAGTTCTTTCGCCTCACCCTACCGTTTAGTGATTGCAACCATCATATTGGGTCTTGTTGCACTAGATCAGCAAGGCCGATATTTTAGTTCAAGATGGGGGCTTTGCTAGGAGTGCATGGTCTGACGGCAACCGACATTGTTTTCCTAGGGGTCAATTTTTGGTAGCCTCACTTTACAGGGATCTTTATGAGTTTTCTTATTTAGATGGCAAAGCACTTAGAGCAGGGGTCACACTCTTGCATATCTGGGCATGGGTGCAATACAAAGGACTTATTTCATTTACCCACATAGGACAACATGAGATTCCTCACTAGAGTAGGGTCCTTGATGATACATGAGTGTTTATATGGCGGCCCTACCTTGGGCAACCAACTTGTTTCGACGATGCACAAAAAATTTTCTTCACACACTAGGATAGACTCATGCAGGGGTGAGAGCATACTATGTTGGAGATGTATCTACTAGGTTGGGTTTAGAGATAGTTTGGAGAGCCACAGGACAGGCCTAATGATCAGTACGTGGCCATTTTTGTGAGGACAGTGAGCCAAAGCTCCTAGGGCTGGTACATACCTGCCCATGAGGAAGTTAAGAGTTTTATGGAACTTGTGGTTAGGCCGTGGCCATATGACCAAGGACAGGAAGATCCTGGGACCACACAGGCATACCGAGATTGGTTTAGGCCACCACTAAGGTTGACAGTTCTAGGAATACCATCTACTCGTCAGAAAGCCAGGGGCAGGGGAGTAGGACAAGGCCGAGGGGACAAGGATTAGGATCAGGGTGGAAGAGGACCAGCACTAGATCAGCCAGGCAAGGATCAGTAGGATCAACCCCACTAGAATGTCCTAATACAAGATTAGGACCCTAGGCAACATGACGGATAGGACGGGCACCAAGATCGGGTTGTGACACCACCTAGGGACGGTGATCAGGATCAACCTCATGTGCAACCTCCCCTACAACCAGATCCGAGAGATAGGCATATTTTATAGTTGCAGGCCCAGATACAGGTATTGATGACTGAGAGGGCTCAGGCCAGAGCAGAGTGGGACTAGGCCATTTAGTAGAGGTAGGCCGCAGAGTTATAGGTAGTGGCCAAGATGGGCCGCTGGCAGTAGTTAGAGAGTATGGCCGCCTCTTCCTCCCGGAGCGCAATATCACTTTGGTCATATAGGGGGCCATTCGAGAGGCCTATTTTTATAGGATGGACTACCACCAGGCTGTGCCGAGACTAGGCCGAGTCCCAAAGATTTCACAAAGGACTAGCCATAGACTGGAAGAGGAGCATAGAGAGAGGGCAGGTGGTGAGGGCAGCAACCAGCAAGGCTAGGCCTTCATTTTTATCAGAGACAAGATACTTTTTGTGCCCCATGGGCTCATTTTTTATAGCCCGATGGGCCATTTTACACTTATGTACCTAACACTTGATCCAATTCTATTGTACCATGACAATGTACATATTTTGATGATATATGAGATGATGATTTTGATCTTGATTATGATATGCGATGCATTTATGAATGTCTTTACCTTTTATATGCTTATGTAATGATTCTATATGATGATGTGAATGGTTTAATGGATGCATTTCTCTTTCAGTATCTTTTTCTAATGCATTTTTTAGGATGTATGTAAAATTTCATTATATGCATTATGCTTAGACTAATAGATCTATATGTTTATGCAATTTGTGTAATTTCCTCATGTATGATATGTATTTTATGATGTTATGGTAATGACATGATGCTATGATATGATGATGTTTTATGTTATGGTATTGAATGGATACTTTTGATAGATGATGAATATGTGATGATGTAATGGATTCTTATATGTGTTTATGGGATGGTTATGCAATGTTATGGTATGATAAATGCAAATGATGCTATGATAATGCAAATGTGTGATATGATGATGTAGATATTTTATGGGATGAGTGCTTTTCATGTCTATATTATGGATGTATATGTATGATTTATGTAATGCTTAGAATAACCAATCTATATGTATGGAAATGCAATACATGTTTCTATATGATATGATATGCAATATGCTATATGCTATATGCTATATGCTGATGATTAATGGATGGAGGATGGATGCAATGATAATGATGATTTACTGTCATGGTACCATGTTAGCACGAACAACAAGAGATAGAAGAAAGAAAGAGATTCCAAAAAGACATGAGATGATGATAATGATGATGATTGTTTTCTGAGGAGTTAGGATTTTCAAAGGGCCAATTACCTTATTTTTGATAACACACATAGGTACGATGCATCAAGGTTTAAGGAACTAGGATGGCGTTGTACCTAGTGTGAAGGACTTTGACTTGATAATCAGATAAGAGTATCCCTGTTCACACCTGGCATATAGAACCTTACTTAGAGTGTAGTTCAGATATTTCAAGCATCTTAGGCCAAAACATAGGAAAGCAAGCCTTCCCATGTGGTCAAGAAGATACCTAAAACATCCTCCCTACACCTTAACAAAGCATGAACAACCAAGTTATATTACAAGAATATCAAACAAGCACAATAGATAAAAAGATAATGATCGTTGCCCCATTCCTATCTCTCTAAACATTTTGATTAGACATCATCGAGAGGTCCTTGGAGTGAGCACAATAAGATAAATCAAAAGATAAATATAAAGTAAACAAACAAGCTAATGTTCTTCAATACTGCTAGCCAAGACTAAACTATGGTGATCCCTGATGTTGATCTCCATTGTAGGAAGGATTCATCCTAGGACATGATGATATTAGATGATTTTTATATGGGACTGATTGGATGATAGGCTATTGACACAAAGAGTTAACCAACTTGTTTACATACTAACCTAGACTTAAGATTTTGACGTTTCGAGTTTTCTTTTTTGAAATGCTAGACTTGTTTCTGATTGTTTTACCAAAGGTTGGGGATGATGATTGATTTATTGTGAGTGAAAGTGAGATGGGGACAAATGGATTTTTTGGGTTTTTTGAATGGTTTTGATCTTTTTGAAATGTTTTGAGGCTGTTTTTGGTATTTTTTGAGATTTTACAAATATTTTGATTTTTTTATTTTCAAATGTTTTGGGTTTTCTGAGATTTTGAACAAGAGACTAACCTAAGGACCTATCCTAGGGGCCTCGGGGGCTGATCAAAAGATTAACCTTTCCTACGTTATACACGCAGAGACCACATAGTTTGACAGACACATACTTGATTATTGATGAGATATGAACAAATGGATTGCCAATTTATTATGATGGGCTCATAAAGGACTAACCTAATTGTCTCGGGGGATGATCAAAGATCAACCTTGCCTATGTTCAAGGCTCAGAGACCCGTAGTTTGACAAGATGACTATGTTTTTGAATTTTTGACCTGTTTTGGGATTTTGATATGTTTTGAATGTTTTGGGATTTTTGAGTTTTATGATGTTTTTGGATTTTTTGATTTTATGATGTTTTTGGATTTTTTGATTTTCTGATGTTTTTGGATTTTCTGATTTAGGGACTTCAAAAATATACACGAATCTGATCCGATGAGAACATTCCCCCAACGTGACGCAATAAAGGCAGGACAAACCGACCTTGAGAATGGGCTGAGTAGTACTAGGAGGGATCATGACATGAACATAGGACCAAGCTATGGTGTGGATGCGGGTGGATGATGGATGGAGATAGATGGATGATGAAAGCATAATGGATGGATGATGCAAAATGAGTTGCGAAGATCTTGGTGGATGGAAAATGCTTATTTACACAAGGCACATAGGCAAAATTGGTTGCGAAGATCTTGGTGGCAAGTTTTGTTTGCTAGGTTTTCACCAAGGTACTTTCCCAAAGCGTCACCAAAGTGGTTTTCAATGATTTTTCTCTTTACTATTTTTTATCCTTTTTCTATTTTTTTTGGATTTTTTTATTTTTTTGTTGTCACCAAGATGCCTATTTTCCAGGTTTTCATCAAGATAACCATTTTTTCAAGACATTTTTTTTATTTTTTTGTATTTTTTAGTTTTATACCTTGAAATATTTAGGCATAATTTTTTTTGAGATGGGAGTTGTTCATGGGCTCCTGCAAGGTTCCCCTTTAGGTGTTGATAATTGATATGCCCCTAACTTGTAACTTGCTATGATAACAAATGGTCCCAACCAGTTGGGTTCAAATTTGCCTTTGTTGTTTGGATTTGGGATGTTCTTCTAATTCTCCTTCAACACTATTTCTCCTACTTGGAATGTTCATTTCCTAATCTTCTTGTTGTACCTCCTCTTGATTTTGTTTTGATAGAATTTCAAATGATTTAAAGTATCTATACACCACTCATCCAATATCTCTAGCTCATTCAGTCTTGATAATCAGTATTCTTCATCCATGATGAGGTTTTGCAGTGATATTCTTAGTGACAGGAGCTCAATCTCAATGGGTAATACAACCTTTGATCCGTAGACCAAGGAGAAGGGGGTGGCACTTGTTGGTGTGTGAATGCTAGTTCAATAGGCCTAGAGGGTAGGATTCAATTTCAAGTGTCAGTCACGACCTACATCATTGACTATCTTTTTGAGGATTTTCAGAATGGTTTTATTGGTGGCTTTTGCTTGGCCATTGCCTTGGGGATAATATGGAGTGGAAAGCGATGTTGGATTTTGAATTTTTCACATAGGTCACAGACATCCCGATTCTTGAAAGGTGTCCCATTATCTGAGATAATAGCCTACGGAACATCGTATCAACATATTAAGTAGTTTAGGATGAACTTTGATATCTGCTTTCTAGTTATGTATGTCATGGGGATGGCTTCCACCCACTTGGTAAAGTACTTAGTGGTGGTTATGATGAACTTGTCGCCATTGGATGAGGTGGGGGTTATCTTTCCAATGAGATCGAGTCCCCACTATGAAAAGGGGCATGGTGTGATGATGGGATGAAATTCTTGAGCTGGAGCATGGATGAGGTCCCCATGCTGCTGACATTATAGGCACCTATTAATTGTAGTCATGTGCTTCTCTTTCCATTGTAGGCCAATAATAGCCCATCCTTAGCAATTTCTTGGCCAAGGTCATTTCGCTCGAGTGTGAAACAAAAATACTGTTATGCAACTTAGTTAAGGTAGTCAATGCCTCCTCAGCATTTAGGCAACGTATTAAGGTTCCTTCTATGTTCCTACAATAAAGGGTGTTTCCTACGATGAAAAAATGGGATGCTTTCTTGACAAAGGTTCATTTTAGGCTTGAGGGTAAGTCAATGGGTAGGACCCCTATTCGCAAGCAGGTATAAATGTCATGGTACCAGGGATCACTGAGACCAATGATTTCACACATAAATTATTACTCTAGTACCTCAAATGCGGCAAGAGAAGTTGCTCTACCAAGAATTCATGTTTCAAGACATTGCAAGGAATGTCTAGTAGGAATCCAATCGTTGCCATGGCATTTGCTGCTCTATTGTTTGCTCTAGGAATTTGCTCAAATGTAATATCAATGAATGATTCTTTGAGGCTCTCTACCAACTTTTTGTATGGAGTCAGCTTATCATCCTTTGTTCGGTACTCATCATTCACTTGATTTATTATTAGTTGGGAGTCTCCATATACTCTAAGGGTCATGATGTGCCACTGCACTACTATTCTGAGACCTATGGTTAATGCCTCATACTCTGCAATGTTGTTAGTGTAGGGAAATGCAAATTTGTAGGATCTAGGTATACAGTCCCCCTGTGGGGTGATGAAGAAGACACTAGCTCCTAATCCATGTTACATGTAGGAACCATCAAAGTAGAGTTTCCAGTGGTCAGCTAAGTTGAGATTGAAGATGGATTCATCGAGAAACTCTTTGTGAGTGGATTCTTTGAATACATGGGTGCTTCTGCAAGTTCATCTACAATCATCTAGCCTTTGATTTCCTTTCGTTCCACATACTTGATGTCGTATTCAGATAGAATCATGAGCCACTTGGCCATCCTTCCTGTGAGCATTGCCTTTGATAGTAGGTACTTTAGGGGATCGATCTTGGTGATGAGTTTGATTTTGTGTGCTAACATGTAATGTTTGAATTTATGTGAAGCAAACACTACTACTAGACATGCTTTTTCAATGAATGAGTAGTTTAACTCATGCCCAACCATTCTACAGCTTATGTAATAGATATCCTTTTTCTTCCCATTTTCATCGTGTTGAGCTAGGAGAGCACCAAGGGCTGCTATTGTTGCTGACACATAGAGGATTAGTGGCTTTCTTAGGATCGGTGGCATGAGGGCCGGAGGTGTGGGCAGATATTCTTTGATTTTTCTAAAGGCTTCCTCACACTTGTCATCCCATTTGTATGCTATTCCCTTGTGGAGTAGGTGAGAATACAATATTTTCATGTCTGCCAGTTGTGCTATGAATTTTTTGATGGACTGAAGCCTGCCTTGGTGGCCTCTCAATTGTTTCAATGTTTTGGGTGCCTCCATCTCTAGGATTGCTTTCACTTTTGTTGGATCTATTTCAATACCCCTTATTGACACTATGTATCCCAATACCTTTCCTGCTTGTATGCCAAAGACACACTTCTTTGAGTTGAGTCTAACTTTATATTCCTCCAGTCTATCAAAAATGGCACTCAAAGTTGCTATGTGATCTCTCCTCTTTCTAGATTTTGCTAGTATGTCATCAATGTAATCTTTGAAAATTTTGTGGATCATGTTATGAAAGACTAATGTCATGGCTCTTTGGTAGGTGGCCCCAACATTCTTTAGGTTGAATGGCATCATATTCTAGCAATAGGTCCCCCATGGACAAGTGAAGGTCGTTTTGTGCTGGTCTTCTTTAGCAATCATTATTTGGTTATACCCAGAGAAACTTCCCATCAGAGAAAGCATTTCATGTCCTATCATCATGTCTACAATCATGTCAACGTTCGGTAATGTGAAGTCAACTTTCGAACATTCTTTTTTTTAGGTCTCTAAAATTTGTGCAGATTTGGATGCCCCCATTTGGTTTTGAAATAGGAACCAGATTTGACACCCACTCGGGGTAGTTAATTGGTCATATGAATCCTACCTCAAGTAGCTTTTTCAATTCCATATTGACTAGTAGGGTGATCTAAGATGCATTTTTCTCAAATTTTGTCTAACAAGATTTGCTTCAGGGTATATTGCTAGATGATAGACCACAATCTCTGGATCGAGCTCAGGCATGTTGGCATAGCTCCATGCAAAATTAACTTGTCTCTCTCTTAAGAAGACTGTTGGAAGCTCTGGTTCCTCTAATAGTAATGAATCTGCATAGAATGTGATGTGCGGGGTCTCCTCAATTCCCAAGTTAACCAGATTGCATTTTTCAGCTAGGACCGCTAATTTTTCTTGGTGTAAAGCTCTGAGAGGAAGATTGAATCCCCCATCCTCAGGTGCGTCAAAGAGGTTTCCATCATCAGATGTGTCCTTTTTTTTACTATTTTTTGAGTTGGAGAGTGCCACAGTGTGGTTTTCACTCAAGGACCTAAAGATTATCCTCAGTTTTTCTTTTTTGCAACTAAGGGATCCAATTGTTTCCCCATAATATGCATGTGTATCTAGCTCGATGATAAATACCACCTTGTGATCCCCACATGGAATATTATCTTGTAGTCCCATGAATTATGAGAGTGCCTCATCATTTTCAAATGTGTCAAGAATTGGCAGTCCTTGTTGGTCATAATCGATGAGTTGTGGGTAGACTAGGTGGATTTCATGGGATTGGTCTTCAAACCATAGGATAGGGTGCTAATCCTAAGTAGGGAGGTATCTTCGAAAAGCGTTGGAAAATTGATTATGGGGTCCTCGTCACTACTACATACACCAGTTATATCGAAGGTGAAGTTGTCTATGACATGACCAGTGGACATGGGTAAGTGAAGTTTGGTTGTCCTTTGCTGAGGAGTTTTGACTTTCCTAACTAGGGGATTTCGGCCATGTATGGTTATACTCAGAGGGGTACATCCAAGGCCAAGATTTCTCATTCATGTCTCTAGAATGATGGATATTAGAAGCCCGTTGTCATTTTTTCCCAGTTTATGGTTTCTATCATAGCCCATTGTGAGCATCATTTGCAAACCTTTGTTGTTGTCATCCATTGGTAGATCGGCTGCCAGTCTATTGTCTTGATATAGGAGATAGGAGAGGTCCTCCTCTATTAATTATCAACCAAGATCTCCCCAACTTCTAAAGTTGGGATATTCTTCAGGGGATGTTTGGGATATGGAGGCTTCATTTGATTGTGGTCGTCCTCGTGATCTAGGAGATTGTGGTAACCCTCCTACGACAAAATCATTTTTGGGAATCATGTAGTTTCTGCAACCATTATCCTGGATGATGAGTTTAATATCAGAGATGGTGGGGATGGCAGGAGTGGTGAGTGTCTCTATCACAGAAGTGGAAGCGAGAGTGGCTGGATCAATGTATGGTGTTGATGGGCCTTCATCATTTTTAGGCACTTGAGGAATCTTGTAGTATTTTGCCTCTAGGTTCTTGTAGTAAGAGAATGGTTTGGGATCTCCATGGATGGTGACCTCTTGGCCTTCATATGTGAATTTGACACATTGATGGAAGGTTGACGCTACTGCTTGCATTGCATGGATCCATGGACATCCCAGGAGAATGTTATAAGGTAGATCCAGGTCAAGGACCTGTTAGGTGGTTTCCATGATAGGTGGCCCTACTTGAATAGGGAGTTGAATTATGCCTTGGGACAATCTCTCTTGATCATCATATGCCTTGATTGTTATGCTTGTTCCTTTGTCAATGGAATCTTCAGTGATTTTCATATTTTTAATGAGCTTGAGGGAGCAAATGTTCAAACCTACACCTCCATCCACCAAGGCTCACTTGAATTTAATTTTATGCACTAAGACCTCTAAATTGAGTCCACGGTTGTGAGATGGTTGAGCGGGAAAATCTTGATTGGAGAACATAAGTAGATTCATAATGATGATGTTTCTGACCATAGATTGGAATTGTTCTACATCAAGATCTATAGGGATAGTGGATGAAGCCAACGCTTCCTCAAGGATTTTCTTGTGGGCGGATGAAATTCTTAGCAACTCCATGATGGAGATTTGTGTTGGGGTTCTTTTTAGCTGATCAAGGACATTATAGCCACTGGGAATAGATCTTAGGTTGGGCGCGGGTGCCCTGTTTGGTTGAGATGACCCTACAATGGTAATTTTTTCACCTCTTGTGGTGACTCCACAATCAGTATGGGCTCCTTTGATGGTGATGGTAGCACAATATTCATCTAGGGATGCGATGACATTGTCGTACACAAGATTCATGCTCTTGAAGGTTCCTTTTCCTTTATTCGTGTTATTGTTCCCTTTGTTATTTTGATTAGGCATGAGATTCGTGTATATCTTGAGGTTCTAATTTCCTAATGGTTGCCCCACATTTATGATTTTTTGATCAATGAGGTCTTGGATTAGGTTTTCCAACCTCATTTAATTGTTAGTGGTGTGCCCTTTGATTTTTTGAAAGTCATAGAGATGTTTTTCATTGTACTAGGGTGGTTTGACATCTGGATCCTGGTAATTCTCATATGTGGGAGCCTTGATGAGGTTTTCATTTATTAGTTTCTTCATGATGACTTTGAGTGGTTCCCCAAGGGTAGTGTACTTCCACTTGGGGGAGTTCTTGTTTCACTAGGACAGTCCCCTTTGATCATTGACATTGTTGATTGCTTGATTTTTCAACAGTTGTGTCACCGTGTTAGCTTGATGCTTGTTTTGATGGTAGTTTTGGGGTTGTTGTTGTGGTGTGGGTGTGTTTTGCTGAGGGGCATTGATGACAACTTTGGTGTCGACAACACCATCATTGGTAACATTTTTGTTTCTTTCCCATGTGAGAGGTTTATCATTGTAACTAGTGAATGGGTGATTTTTCTATTGTTTAGGATATGTGGGTGATCCTCCAGGTTGTGTCATAAGTGCTCGTTCGATGTTGAACACCTTGGAGATCAACTGGTCATATGTTGTGATGCCTTGCACTTTGAGATGAAATGCCAAGGCTCCGTTGAGGTTGGATATGATAGTGCACACTTGTTGTTCTTCTAGCATGACCCATTTGCTCTAATTGGCCTTGGATTGCCATCGTTGTAGGAATGAAGAGAATGATTCATTCTTCCCTTGTTTCAGAGCTAATATTTCCTCTAGACTAACATCCATTCTGACGTTGAATGTGTAGTTTTTGATGAATGCGTCTACTATTTCTTGGAACCTCTTGATGCTAGGAGGAAGGTGAGAGAACCACTCCATGTCTTGGCTAGCCAAAATTCTAGGAAATATCTGCATCAGATAAGTATTTTCATACATGACTTCCATGCAATGCACCTAGAATTCCTTGATGTGATCTTTAGGGTTTCCCATCCTGCGGTATTTATCAAATTGGGGGATCTCAAATCCTTTTGGGAACAGTTTCATTACAAGGCTCCTATCAAATGGATAAGGACACAAGTTGCTAGGTGTTTTGGTGGTTTGCCCTGATTGAAGGTCAAGCACCTATTGTGAGAGAAACTTGATTTGTGATGTCACATCATTTTGCGAATTAGGGGGTGGGATGCAAGTGTTTTGAGGTAGTTCAAATGATAGCAGGATGGGTGAATTGGTTGGTATGTTGATGGATGGTGTTTGCATATTCTATTGTTCCAAGTATGCTTGTACTTGTATCAACAACACTTGTTGTTGATCCTGTTGTTGTTGTGCTAATAGTGCTTGTTGTTGAGCTTGCTATTGTTGTTGCACCAATAATGCTTGTTGTTGGGTTGCTAGTTGGGCTACTGCTTGCTGCTCTTGGTATTGTTTTAGCGCTTGTTGGTATGCTTGTTGTTGAGCTGCTTGTTGTTGTGCAAGGTATTTTGCTTGTGCCTGTGCTTACGCTTGAGCTTGAGCTTGTGCTTGTTGGGATTGGTATTGAGCTTGGCCTTGAGTCTGGGCTTGTGCTTGTTGGGAAGCTTGTGTAATCTGTGCAACTTGTGCAGCTTGTGCAACCTGTGCAACTTGAGCAACTTGTTGTTGTTGTTGTAATACAGTTTGGGCTTGTGCAACCTGTTGTGCTTGTTGTGCTTGCTATGTAGCTTGAGTGGTTTGAGCAGCTTGTGCTGCTTGCTGAGCAGCTAGCTGTGTAACTTGTCGGTTTTGGATTTGTTGGAGTGCCTTCTTATAAGTAGCCTGCTAAGTGGCTTTCAATGTAATACTATATTGGATTGATGTATTTGAGATTGGTGGTGGTGGTGGTGGAGGTGGGTTTGGGATGGTGCTTGTTGTGGTGATGGGAGGCACCATTGTGTTGATGATTGGGGTTTGAGTGGTGGATGGTGCGATTGATATGCTTGGTCCTTGAGAGACCATGTTTTGAGATGTTTGGGGGATGGTTGATGATGTGATGGTGGTGTTTTATGTTATCGAGATGGTTTCCATCTATTGTTGCGATATTGATGGCAAGGTGGGAGGATTGATGCTTGGTAGGTTGATTTGTTTTTGTTGATTGATGCTTGGTAAAGGGGGAAGCTCTAAACCAAGAGGTGATGTGGATATTGATGGTAATGGTGGAAGTGGTGGAAATGTGAGTGGAAAATTTCCTTTTGGAAGTGATGAATATGTAGTGTCAAAGATGCCCCCTGGTCCAAATAATTCATCCACTCCTTGTGAGGTTATGGGGAGAGAGGTTTGGGGTGTTGCATGAAATGATGATGATGGTTCATTTGGATCATGAAAGGTGAGAGGGACATATGGATGTGATAGATTTTGGGGTACAGATTGTCCCAAGATGGTGTTTGTGTCCAAATCTTGATTGTTTACAAGAGGATGTGTTTGCAATGCATTGAGAAATGCACTTCCCTTGTTAACAATGGGTTGCATTGGAGCAATAGATGATGTAATTTGTGGTATGTTCTGAGTGATTCTTTCAAATGGAGGTGTAGATGAAATGGGGATGGTGGATGAGATTGGGGGCATGACCCCAAAAGATGGTTCCACAATAGTGCTCACATTGATATCGAAGGGGAGTTTAGCCCCTTGCTTTACTAATTCGAGCATGTATAGTGAAGGATTGAGTCTCATCATGATGCTGATAATCTTATGATTTTCTGGATTTTGAACCATTTCAGTGATTTCTTCATGTGACATCCCAAAGGGATTATTGGTAAGATCCTCCACTCGACCTTCTTGTTGATTTTGTGATGATGAAGGAAAGTTAGTTAGAGGATTGCTCGATCCAACAAGATTCATTTTGGATTTTGTTGGATTAAGTCACTTGACGTGGATGTTTCTTTGTTGGCTTCCATGTTCCTCTTGTGTTGATATCTAGTTTTCACCATAAAATAGGGATCAATTTTCAAGAATGTGGGAGATGAATCTATAATTATTTGGATTGATCTAACCTTAAGTACAAAAGAGAAAATTTAGGATGATTTAAGGACCAAATGTGTGATAATGAAAGATGGATGATTGATGGATGATATGGATGGTTGAACTTTTGAAAGATCTTGAGGGAATGCTAGACTTTTAGGACTTTTGGATGTTTGGATTTTCTTTGGATTTTGATTTTAATTTTCTTGGATTTTGATTTTTGATTGACCTTGATTTGATTTTGGATTTCTTTGATTTTGGATAAAGAACAATTAGATCCCAAGATGTTGGATGTTATCTATGGGATGGACTTGTTCACAAGATAATAATTTTGACTAAGTATGGGGAGAAGGATGCATCTATCCACACATATTGAAACAAGATTATAATTTAACCAAGTATACGCAGAAGGATACATCTACATATACTTAGCTAAACAAAATGATAATTCAACCAAGTATACGAAGAAGGATGCATCTACATATACATAGCTAAACAAGATGATTTGATAATTTGAATAAGCACATGAAGAAGGATGCATCTACACATTCCTAGCCAAAGATGATTTGATGTTTTGATTGAAGGATTTCAAGGATTTTGATGATTTTGATTTGCAAAAAAGCCTAGCATGAAGGATGATTTCAAGATTTTCAAAAGTTTGATGGTGAGATGATTTTGGTTTGACATTTTGAAAGATGGATGGGAGTTTTGATTTTGATCCTAGGTGTACCTAAAAGGACTCTTGTTTACAAGACCTCAGTTTTGAAGAACATGCTTTACTCTAGACAACGTGTTCAAATTCCTAAAAAAATTTTGGATTATGACAGTAATAAAATGAGTATAACCTGGGATTGTTTCTTGAAGCTTTTATGTAAAATTTAAAAAGCAATCTTCGTCTGAATTTGTATAGCATTGAGAGACAATTTTGGTGATCTTTTGTACTAAGAGATTTTAACTTTGGTTTCTTGATCTTGATCTTGCATGAAATCATTGGAGACGCATGTGTGGGATTCAATTTTTCTTAGTTTTAGTTTAATGACTTCGTTTTACCACAAACACTTCTTGATTATCTTTTAAAACTAGATTTCTAATGTTTTAATTTCTCCTCATCCCACAAAGTGTATCATGTGGGAATCGAGGAATCAAAGAAAGAGTTACCTAATGTTTACTTTAGTAGGAGAAAATTGAGATAAAATTCAAGTGCGTAGAAACCTCTAAGGATATGAATCCCAAGGGCAAGCAAGGGCATGTGAATTTGTTCAAGGATATTTGCTTCTCTTAAAGGGTTTAAGATTTGATGCTTATGTTAAATGTTTGTTTTCCAATGTTTTCAATCAAGCAAAGTGTTTTGTAACCAAGAAAAAGCACAACCCTATGGATATGAAAGACTATATTTGTTGAGTCCCCACTTGGACAAGTCCAGCTACACTTATTTTTAGTGAATGGTTAGATGCTTGATCCCACTAGCTCCCCTGCATGGCACTCACTTCTCGAGGCAGCCAAGCATCAATACCCATGAAACTTCCATGGCATACTTTCCATTTATACTAAAAATGGTAAAAGTGTGGGGTGGCTTAAGAATGATCGTTCTTGCACCAACAAATAGATATGGATTTTGGCCTTTCTACAACAAGGGTTTTGATTCATACTTTTCATTCATAGGAGTTGATCCATTGAGGTGAGAGACCATTGCTTCCCTTCTCGTTGGAACTAACCATGTGATACTAGCCTTTGTTCTAGTACCCACTTTTATATCCCAATTGGAAATACACTTAGCGTTAGTGTGTTACCGGTTGGGTCATTCCCTTGGGTGATTACTTTTTCCCACAAGGTAGACCCTCTAAGATAAACAAAAGTGAGCAAACATATTTGTAGTTCGATCAATCTTTGTTGAGAAACATAGAGACAACACACACAATATGTTCCACTCACACTCGCAAGATATTTTGTTCAATTTTAGTTCCAAAATGAAGTGTGGAGGCAATCACTTTATCCCAACTTAAGACCACCAAAAAGCCTTTTGATTCTCAAGATTGTCATGAGGTGCGAGAGAAGTGCATACATATTTTCAATGGTGTTAGTTGGAGTAAGCAATCACAAAACAAAGTAGCACTCGTTCATTTTAAGACCCTCCAAGAAAAAGTGAATTATTTTTAATGCACCAAAGGAAATGTGAAAATTGCCTTGTTCAATTGTTAATCCTCAAACTACATCTAGTGAGCCTATCCTAAAGTTCATTTTAAGTCCCTTTTGTAGGAAAAATTGAAATGTTCCTTTTAGAACCCAAAATAAATATAGCAGGTCCTAATCATGTGAAAGACAACAATTTTTTTTAAGAGAAATTATGAATTCTCTAAGAGTGTTAAACAAACACTAAAGTGTTCAAAAACATTTGGTGGAGAGTGATGTCATCATGCCTCTTTTCTCCTTCACTTTGATCAAGCCAACCTATAAGAAAACCAGTTAGATCTACAAAATAGAGGTCAGAAAAGAATGTCATAACTCAAATGATCAAAATTGTAAAAGGCACATGTCATAAAAAAATTGAATTTCAATTTTTACTTTCCCTCAGCTGTGGAGTCTATACAGGCGGTGTAGTTAGAAGCTCTCTAATGGTGCTATATAGTGCCACTTACTAGTCAAAATTATTCTACCGTAAGGACAAAGAGCATGACTGTGTTGCTATTTTGGTCAGCAGTGGAGTTTGAAATTTGAAATTTCCAGCAGGTGAAAACAAAACTAGCGGTGCACTTTGACAATTTGAATCTTGGGAGGAAACAACAAAGTGTCAGAGTTTGGAATTTGTAGTAGTGCTATATAGTGACGTTGGAGTCCCAACAGTTCTATATCACGATGTTGGTCTGCTAGCGGTGGAGTTCCTTGTAGAGACACAAAAACAACAAAAAAGCATGGAATTTGGTAAAAAAATGTGATTAGAACTTCTGGGCTGCCCTCCCTCTAGCACCAAAATGTCGAACCGAGATCCTAGTACCTACAAGAGACAACAAACAAACACATAATTAGATTCAAGTGCAAGTCAAGATCTAGGTTCCCCATAAAATCCATTTAACTATGCTTAAAATAGGAATAAAACAAGAACACAATGAAAGAAGATAAAAACAATCTAAATCCTATTAAGAACATGCAAAATCTTGATCTTATGGGGGAGTTGGTGCCAATTTGATGTGGAAATTGGCCCTTTCCCAACTCCTATGCAAGCTTTGATGATTTGATGAATATGTGATCCACTTTGTTGAAGATTGGAGTGTGCTCCAAGATGAAAATCTGCATAACCTAGCTAAAACTTTGATGAAATGGATGAGAATTGCTATGCTTGAGTATGGATTTGAGTATAGTAAGTTTGCTCAAATTGTGGATGATAAAATGAGGAATGAAGCCTCTTATTTATAGAGAGACAAGATGGAGAAATTCCCAAAATGAAGCAATGTGGGACTAACATTCAACCAATGGAAAAATGCCACTTGTCAAGAGATGAATGGATGAAGGATGTGCACATTTTGATGAATGTGCCCATAAATACAATTAGGTGATATTTTAAATTAGTGTTCAATGACATGTAAGAGGGAAAAGGAATGTCTTAAATGCCACTTGGATCAAGGAAAAAGGACTTATTAGGTGAAGTAAATGTCTTGTTGGAAGGACAAAGTCCACTTGGATTTGAATTCAAATTTGAGATAATATTCCTCCATTATGCCATGTTGAGAGAAAATAGGGATTTAATAAATGAATTAAATCTATTTTCATGTGCAAGTGGCAAAAGCTAGAGGATGGGACATGAATTAGAATTAAATTAATCAAAGGTTAATTAATTTAATGAGAGATTAGATGATGTGACAAATTTCACTTAGATTTATGGGTTATTTTAAATCAAAGATGAGAAGAATATGATTTTAGACTTAGTTAAATAAATATTTTGTTTTATTTAACTAAAGGGGATGGTTGATTAGATTATAAGTCCTAAAATTTTGCTTGATTTGTGTCAGATTGTGTTGTGAACAAGTTGATCTCCTACTCATTGCATTAGAAGGTAGGGGCAGCGTATGCCTCATAGAATTGGGGTCTTTGTGAGACCCCAATTCTATGAGGCATACACTGCCCCTACCTTCTCAACCCTACTGCATTGGGGTCTCACTCACTAACCTATTGATGTGGTAGGGTTGAGAAGGTAGGGGAAGTGTATGCCTCATAGAAATGGGGTCTCACAATAGGCTAGTGAGTGAGCTAGCTTGTCAATGCTCCACTAGCCTGCCAATGTGGTAGGGTTGAGAAGGTAGGGGTAATGTATGCCTCATAGAAGTGGGGTCTCAAGGTGATCACCTTGAGACCCCACTTCTATGAGGCATACATTGCCCCTACCTTATCAACCCTACCACATTGGCAGGCTAGTGGAGCATTGACAAGTGAGCTCACCGTGAGAACCCATTTCTATGAGGCATACATTGCCCCTACCTTCTCAATCCTACCACATTGGTAGGCTAGTGGAGCATTGACAAGCTAGCTCACTCACTAGCCTGCCAATGTAGTAGGGTTGAGAAGGTAGGGGTAGTGTATGCCTCATAGAAATGGGATCTCATGGTGATGTACATCACTATGAGACCCCATTTCTATGAGGCATATGTTGCCCTGGTGCAGGAGCACCTTGTGCATAGTATGCCTCCAATAGGCAATTTCATGAAATTTGTATGTTCACCATGAAAGCATTGTAAAACGGCCATGTGAGGGCCCATTCAAATGTAATTGAATCTTTGATAGGTCCCTAGGAGGTTAAAAGAGTCAAAATTGCACAAAAGTTGTCATTTGTTGTAAAGATGCAAAAATTGCAAAAGTTGCACAATTACAAAATTGTAGAAGATGAAGAGTCATCCTGTTAGAAAAGGTAGTTATTCAGTTGAAGATGAGGGGGTAGTCATTATAAATGATGTAAAAATATATTTAAGGCTTGGAGAAGGCAAGCAAAGTGGTATTTTTGTATTCTTGAAAGAAAATAGAAAATAAAAGTACCTTGTTCAAAATTTCTTGTGTTTTCTTTTCCATTATTTAGTTTGTACATAGACTATACAAGTACCTCTTAGGTTATATTATTGATTGGATCTTGTAGATTAAAGTGTTATCACCTTTCTGGAAGAATTTTGAGGGCATTCCATTAAGTTTCAGGGCTTTGGGAGCATTTTTACAGTAAAGAATTTTAAAACCCTCAAACAAGGGTTTTGAGAGTCCATTAAAGAGTTAATCTACCATTCCACCAATGTAGGGTTAGTTAGATCAGTGGAATGGATTGAATTATTTTATTTTCAATTTGACTGTGTAAGTGCAGGGGCAGGCAAGGATATGAAGTTTTGTTGCTGCCCTCTCAAGAATTTTTGAGTTTTACCATGGAAAATGATGGCTCCATATTGGAATTTGTCGTAGATTCTTACAAGATGGTTCAAATTTGGTTTCTACAGTTTGTGCAGATCATTTGAAACATTTTTGAAGTAGAGGTTAAGTTAAATAAGGCTGGGAAGGTATATTTCCTATAAACCCCTATCGTATCTAGATAATGATGACATAGAATGATGGTTTTACAACATAGTGCATTATCGAGTATTTCTATCTCTAAAAGTTGGTGAAATAAAATTTTTGAACCATCTCTCAATGCTATCCAAGGTTATTTAATGGTTTGGAGTTGTTTTGTTGATAGTTGCTTCACAAAATTGACCTAATTTGGTGCATTCTACAGTGGGACAATCATTTTTGTTGATATATTTTTTGAAGTAACATACCTTGATGTTCAAGTATGTTAAATAAGGTTGAAAAGGGTTCTTGAATATGCTTTTTTTTGTAAAGGTTCAAGGTGGGTTAAGAGAAACACCCAATTTATCAGTTTGGAAACCTACTAGGAATTTCGTGCCTTGACTGCTAGAAAGAGTAATTTTGTACAAAAATCGATTTGAGTGATGGATTTTGGTTTGAATTTTTCTAAGTGATGTTGGTAGATATGTCTTAATTCTTGGAAGAATTTTAGAAAGCAAATTTTTTGTTTTGGTGTTTGGAGTAATGTGGAACCATGATGCAAATTGGTGACTTGAGTATGCATGTTGATCAATATTGAATGTTTCAGAGTTTTCTCACAAGGTATTTGGTTTATTTCAATGTAAAGCATGATGATTACAGTTTCTTGGAAGTCTAATAAAAGATTAGAAGCATGAATGGTTGGTTTGTTGTCATTTTCCCTTGTGGAGCAAGTTGCTTTGAATGGTAAATTGGTGCATGTTGAATGAATGGATGAATTCAGAGTTTCCTAATCAGATTTTTGCTTTGTTCCTATTAGAATGATGATGGTTGAGATTTTTTTGAGTTTGATAAAGTTTTGGAGACAAGTTTGATGATTTTATGCTTTATAGCAATGAAGTGAAGATGAAGGGTTTTTGTTGAGAGTTGAAATGAGTTTTTGGTGAATTGTCAATTGATCTTCTCAAGTTGTGTTTAGGGTCAAAAGTACCCTTGATGGTTTGTTTTTTTTGGTAGATTATTTGCAAGATAGGATGAACCTTTCCCCATGTTGCTAACTTAGCCTTGAATAAAGAGTCTTGAAACAATGGAGAGAAGGGTTAGAATCCCTTGTAGGTAGACTAATCAAGGAAACATTTAAAATATATCACAACATAGATGATGAGGTAGCATTAGTGATTAGGTAATTTGGAAATAAAGATGAAAACCAAAATAGCTTCAAAGAGCTATCAATGTGGGAGGAGTATATTCCAATTTTTTAGAGATATGTATGGAAAATTTGGTAGCATAGACAAGGCAATCAGTTGGTTGGTATAACTGCTTGACAAAATACCTCAATGAAAGCTTTGGAGAGTGGTATGCACATCCATAATAAAGGAATGAGAAATGATGTTTTATTTTACTTCCTTAAAACTTATGTCATATATATGTGTGTACAAAATGTGGAAGCATACACAAGGTAAGTCAATTATTAAATAACAAAATGCCTTAAAGAGATGTGGTTTAAAAATGTAATTGGCAACTGTATAGAATTGTGTAATTTAAAATGTGCATTGACATCCTAAGGTTATAATGACAAACAAACAATGATCAACATGGAATATGTGAAATAACAAAAATGAAAGCAAGCCATAATAGAGTGAAAGGAAATGTGTAAAGACTTCACATACCTAAAAAACCAGAGTTTCGAATGGAGGAGTTCTACCCAATTATGTATCCTTTGCTTCTTATTTTTTCAAATTCATAAACAATTTGACTTTTTCAAAAGCTTTTTCCCCTCCAAATGTCAATTGTATATCAATTTTCACTAGAATTAAAACTTGAATCGATATTATATGCCTTTCAATGTGAAAACTCTGTTATTTCATGCAAAGGTGGTGGAAAGATCATGAAAAAGTTGATGGAATGTGAAAAACATGCATGCACACTTCACAACATCATCAAAAAGCTACTTTTTGTTAGAGCATGCATAGAACTAGGAGAATATGAAAAATGTGGGCCTTGAGATCACAGGTATATTGAGATTTTTACCATTTTTACAGAAATTCAAAATGTGTTTGCGTTATAACGCGAGCACGTTATTTCTTGCTAAAATGGCCATATCTCTACTTTAAAATGTGTTCGCGTTATGAGAAAGTTGGTTTTTTAACATATTTCTTTTCTCTCTTTGTCTATACCCTCTATAGCCTAATTATATCTCTCTCCCCTCTATCCTTAAACCCTAATTATATATCTCTCCCCTCTACCCTCTGTCCTTAACCCTTATACCCTCACTCACTCCTATCTCTCTCCCACTCCCTCTCTCTCTCTCTCTCAAGTCTCGAGTCCTCCTATCCCCTCTCCCTCTCTCAACTCTCTATCTCTCTCACTCACTCCTGTCTCTCTCTCCTCTCCTATCCCCCTTATACCCTCTACCCTTAACCCTTATAGCCTCAACCCTTAAAACCTAATTCTATCTCTTTCCCCTCTACCTTCTACCCTTAACCCTCAACCCTTAAACCCTAATTCTATCTCTCTCCCCTCCACCCTCTACCCTTAACCCTTATACCCTCTACCCTTAACCCTTATACCCTCTCTCTCCCTCCTACCTCTCTCAAATCCCTCTCACTCACTCACTCCTATCTCTCTCCCCTCTACCCTCTACCCTTAACCCTTATACCCTAAACCCTAAACCCTAAACCCTAAACTCTAAACCCTCAACCCTTAAACCCTTAACCCTTAATATCTCAATCGTCAACCATCAAACCCTAAACCTTCAACCCTAATGTCCTCTACCCTATACATTGGACTCTCAAACCCAATCCTTCAACCATATGTAACCTCAACCCTAATCCACCAACCCCATACCCTCAACCTAATACCCTAATCCATCAACCCTACAAGTCGTAAACCCTATACCCTTTATTCTCAACCCTCTAACCTATACATTGAATCCTCAACCCTCATATATCTATGTCCCTCCCTCCTCTTCTCTCCTCTCTATCTAACTTCTCCCTCCATCTCTATATCCATCCATCCCTCCCTCTTAACCCTAATCCATCAATCCTAAAACCTCAACCCTTAAACCTTTAAACACTCAACCCTAAACCCTAAACCCTTAAACCATCTACCCTCTACCCTATACCCTCTACCCTCTACCCTCTACCCTCTACCCTAAGTTCCCTAATCCCTCAACCCTGAAACCCTTAAATCCAAGAAAACTCTACCCTAATCCCTAAACCCTTAATCCCTAAACTCTTAAACTATCAACCTCTACCCTCTACCCTCAACCCTTAAACCCTAATCACTCAACCCCTATACCCACAACCCTATATATTGGACCCTCAACCCTAATCTCCCAACCCTCAATCCTCTACCCTCAGCCTTAAACCCTCACCCCTCAACCCTCAACCCTCAACCCTTAAACCCTCTACCCTATACATTAAGCCTCAACCCTCAATTCTCAACTCTCAACACTTAATCCCTCAACCCTCAATTGTTAAACCCTAAACCCTAAACCCCTATACCCTCTACCCTTTACATTGGACCCTCAACCTAATACTTCAACCATATACCCTCAAACCTATACCCTAAACCCTCTACCCTACACCCTAAACACTTAACCCTAAACCTTTTAACCCTAAACCATTAAACCTTCTACCCTTTATCCTCAACCCTAATCCCTCAACCCTAACCCCTCAACCCTTAAACCATTAAACCCACTTAGTAAAATCTCTACCCTAATCCCTCAACCCTCTTGACCTTTAATCCCTCAATCCTTAAACCATAATCCCTCAACCCCTATACCCTCTACCCTATACATTAGACCCTCAACCCTAATCCCCCAACCCTATACCATCAATCCTCTACCCTCAACCCTTAAACCCTCTACCCTCTACCCTCTACCCTATAAACCCTTTAACACTCAACCCTAAACTCTAAACCCTCAACCCCTAAACCCTAAACCATTAAACCCTCTACCCTCTACCATCTACCCTCAATCCTCTACCTTCTACCCTCAACCCTAATCCCTCAACACTTAAAACTTTAAACCCACTTAGTAAAATCTCTACCCTAATCCCTCAAACCTCTTGACCCTTAATCCCTCAACCCTTAAACCCTGATCCCTCAACCCCTATACCCTCTACCCTATACATTGGACCCTCAACCCTAATCCTCCAACCCTATACCCACAACCCTATACCCTCAACCTTAAACCCTCAACCCTTAAACCCTCTACCCTCTACGCTCTACCTATAAACCCTTAAACACTCAACCATAAACCCTAAACCCTCAACCCTTAAACCCTAAACCCTTAAACCCTCTACCCTCTACACTCTACCCTCAACCATAATCCCTCAACCCTTAAAACCTAAACCCAATTAGTAAACTATCTACCCTAATCCCTCAACCCTCTTGACCCTTAATCCCTCAACCCATATATCCTCTACCATATACATTGAACAATCAACCCTAATTCCCCAAACCTATACCCTCAATCCTCTACCCTCAACCTTAAACCCTCAACTCTTAAACCCTCTACCCTCTATCCTCTACCATATAAACCCTTAAACACTCAACCCTTAAACCCTAAACCCTTAAAATCTCTACCCTCTACCCTCAATCCTCTACCCTCTACCCTCAACCCTAATATTAATCTCAACCCCTAAACCCTTAAAACCACTTAGTAAACCATATTCACCCGAACTCTCAACCCCAGTGATCCCAAAATAGTGGTTTACAATTTTGGGCCAAATTGACACTATTTTTTAAACTAAATCTCACATTCGAGCACCTATAGCAAGCAAATCGTGAAAATTTGAAGATGATGCAACCAGACTCTATCAATATTTTTTTCAGATTCTAAAATATTTTTTCAAAATTTTAGAATCAAATCACCCCTTTTCCATCTCCCACTTAAACTAAGTTTTTCAAAACATTTTTAAAAAGTGACACATGAATTTATAACATATAAACTTTTTCCATGAAGGATAAAATTTAATTTTTATGTAATTTAGGATTTATAACTCTGATATCTAGTGCTTCCACTTGTTAGATAGTTTTTATTGAATATTGTTTCTTTTAATCAAGTTTCAAAGTCAAACCAATTACAATTCGTATTAATAGCGCGACCGTATAATGCATAACTTTTCAGAGTATATCAAATTAAATTTATTTTTTCTATTGGACTAAGGATTTCAATATCCGCACTCATATTTTAAAAATTTTTTGTTATAATTTGCTATTTTTCCACATGTGCAGAACATAGACCTTCATTTTCGATGAAAAACCTATGTTTAATAAAATTAAAAAAATAAATACATAATAAAAATAAAACATATTAAAATTATATTCATTGGATAGATTGTTCTAAGGACTACTTGATTCCAGTTGGGTTTGTGAATATTCCTCCATTTTCATCCTCAAACCGAGCTCCAAAGTGCCAAAATTCAATTTTTTTTTGTCTCAGGAGGGGATGAGGAATAAAGGGGGTTCAAACGAACCCCTAGTGGTTCGAGTGAACCCCTAGGGGTTCGCTCAAACTAGGGTTCATTCGAACCCCCCTTCTATAAGGGGTTTTGATGGCTTTTTTTGGCAGGAAAGTATTAAGAGGGTTCGGTCAAACCTAGGTTCTACCGAACCCCTAATTGGTTCGGTCAAACCAATAGGTTCATACGAACCCCTAAAATAATTTTTTTTGCCATGCATTCATTTTTTGTGAGATTTCCTTCCTCAATTCAATTGTAAAACACTATTGTGGCTTCACCCCCTCTTGACCCTTAATACCTCAACCCTTAAAAACTTAAACCCACTTAGTAATCTATCTACCCTAATCCCTCAATCCTCTTCACCCTTAATCCTCTACCCTCAACCTTAAACCCTCAACCCTTGAACCCTCTACCCTCTACCGTCTACCCTATAAACCCTTAAAAACTCAACCCTAAACCATAAACCCCTAAACCCTCTACCCTCTACCCTCAATCCTCTATGCTCTATCCTAAACCCTTAAACCCTTAAACACACTTAGTAAATTGTCTAACCTAATCCCTCAACCATTTTGACCCTTAATCCCTCAAACCTTAAACCCTAATCACTCAAACCCTATAACCTCTACCCTATACATTGGATGCTCAACCCTAATCCACCAACCCTATACCCTCAATCCTCTAACTTAAACCTTAAACCCTCAACCCTTAAACCCTCTACCCTATAAACCCTTAAACACTCAACCTTAAACCCTAAATCCTCAACCCTTAAACCCACTTAGTAAAATCTCTACCCTAATCCCTCAACCCTCTTGACTCTTAATCTCTCAACCCTTAAACCCTAATCCCTCAACCCCTATACCCTCTACCCTATTTATTCGACCCTCAACCCTAATCCCCCAACCCTATACCCAAAATCTTATACCCTCAACCTTAAACCCTCAACCCTTAAACCCTCAACCCTATAAACCCTTAAAAACTCAACCCTCAACCCTAAACCCTCAACCCTTAAACCCTAAACCATTAAACCCTCTACCCTCTACCCTAATCCCTCAACCCTTGAAACCTTAAACCCACTTAGTAAACTCTCTAACCTAATCCCTCAACCCTCTTGACCCTTAATCCATCAACTCTTAAACCCTAATCCCTCAACCCCTATAACCTCTACCCTATACATTGGACCCTCAAACCTAATACCCCAACCATATACCCTCAACCCTATACCCTCAAACTTAAACCCTCAACCCTTAAACCCTAAACCCACTTAGTAAAATCTCTACCCTAATACCTCAACCCTTAAACTCTAACTTCAACCCCTATACCTCTACCCTATTTATTTGACCTCAACCTAATCCCCAACCCCATATCCTCAATCGTCACCTCAACCTAAACCTCTACCCTTAAACCATCTACCTCTAATCACCATATAAACCCTAAATACCAACCCTCAACTCTTAAACCCTCTACCCCACCCCAATCCTCTACCCTCTACCCTCAACCCTTAAATCCTAATCCCTGAACCTCAATACCCTCTACCCTATACATTGGACCCTCGACCCTAATGCCCCAAACCTATACCCTTAATCCTCTACCCTCAACCTTAAACCCTCAACCCTAAAACCCTCTACCCTCTACCCTATTAACCCTTAAACACCCAACCCTAAACTCTAAAACCATCAACCTTAAACCCTAAGCCCTTAAACCTCTACCTCTACCCTCTACTCCCCACCCCACCCTCAATCCTCTACCCTCTACCCTCTACCCTTAAACCCTTAAACCCACTTAGTAAACTCTCTACTCTAATACCTCAACCCTCTTGACCCTTAATCCCTCAACCCTTAAACCCTTAAACCCACTTAGTAAACTATCTACCTTAATCCCTCAACCCTCTTGACCCTTAATCCTCTACCCTAAACCTTAAACCCTCAACCCTTAAACCCTCTACCCTCTACCCTCTACCTTATAAACCCTTAAACACTCAGCCCTAAACCCTAAACCCTTAAACCCTCTACCCTCTACCATCAATCCTCTACACTCTACTCTCAACCCTAATCCCTCAACCTTTAAACCCTTAAACCCACTTAATAAAATCTCTACCCTAATCCCTCAACCCTCAAATCCTAATCCCTCAACCCCTATACTCTCTATCCTATACATTGGACCCTCAAACCTAATCCCCCAACCCTATACCTTCAATCCTCTACCCTCAACCTTAAAACCTCAACCCTTAAACCCTCTACCTTCTACCCTCTACCCTATAAACCCTTAAACACTCAACCTTAAACCCTAAACCCTAAACCCTTAAACCCTCTACCCTCTACCCTTAATCCTCTACCCTCTACCCTCTACCCTAATCCCTCAACCCTTAAACCCTTAAACTCACTTAGTAAACTCTCTACCCTAATCCCTCAACCCTCTTGACCTTGAATCCCTCAACCCTTGAACCATAATCCCTCAAACCATATACCCTCTACCCTATACATTAGACCCTCAACCCTAATCCCCCAGCCCTATACCCTCAATCCTCTAACCTCAACCTTAAAATCTCAACCCTTAAACTATCAACCCTTAAAACCTCGACCCTTAAGCCCTATACCCTCTACCCTCTACCTTATAAACCCTTAAACACTCAACCCTAAACCCTAAACCCTCAACCCTTAAACCCTCTACCCTCTACCCTCTACCCTCAATCCTCTACCCTCTACCCTTAAACCCTTAAACCCACTTTGTAAACTGTCTACCCTAATCCATCAACCCTTAAACCCACTTAGTAAACTCTATACCTTAATCCCTCAGTCCTTTTGACGCTTCATTCTCTACCCTCAACCTTAAACCCTCAACCGTTAAACCCTCTACCCTCTACCCTATAAACCCTTAGACACTCAACCCTAAACCCTAAACCCTTAAACTCTCTACCCTCTAACCTCAATCCTCTACCCTCTACCTTCAAACCTAATACCTCAACCCTTAAACCCTTAAAACCACTTAGTAAACTCTCTACCCTAATCCCTCAACCCTCTTGACCCTTAATCCCTCAACCATTAAACCCTAATCGCTCAACCCCTATACCCTCTACCCTATACATTGGACCCTCAACCCTAATCCCCCAACCCTATACCCTCAATCCTCTACCCTCAAATTTAAACCCTTAACCCTTAAACCCTCTACCCTCTACACCCTCCACCCTATAAACCCTTAAACACTCAAACATAAACCCTAAACCCTCTACCCTCTACCCTCAATCCTCTAAGCTCTACCCTCAACCTTAATCCCTCAACCATTAAACCCTTAAACCCACTTAGTAAACTCTCTACCATAATCCCTCAACCCTCTTGACCCTTAATCCCTCAACCCTTAAACCCTAATCCCTCAACCCCTATACCCTCTACCCTATACATTAGACCCTCAACCCTAACCCCCAACCCTATACCCTCAATTCTCTACCCTCAACCTTAAAATCTCAACCCTCTACCCTATACATTAAACACTCAACCCTCAAATCTCAATCCTCGACCCTTAATCCCTCAATCCTCAACCTTCAAACCCTAAACGCTCAACCCTGATACCCTCTACCCTATACATTGGAATTTTAACCCCAATGCTTCAACCATATGTATCCTCAATCCTAATCCCTCAACCCTATACCATCAACCCAATACCCTAATCTCTCAATGCTATAGGTCATCAACCCTATACCCTCTACACTATACATTGGATCCTCAACCCTCATATATGTATGTCCCTCCCTCCTCTTCTCTCCTTCTCTCTATCTCACTTCTCTCTCCATCTCTCTATCCATACATCCCTCCCTCTCTACCCTAATCCTCAATCCTAAAACCCTGAACCCTTTAAACTTTAAACACTCAACCCTTCAACCCTAAACCCTCAACCCTCAACCCTTAAAACCTCTACCTCACCCTCTACCTCAACCCAATACCCTCTATCCTAAACCCTAACTCTCAACCCTTGACCCTTAAATCCATATCTACACTACTTCAAACCTCAACCTTAATTCTCAACCTTTAAACCTCAACCTCAAACCTCAACCCTAAACCCAAACTCCAAACCCTAAACCCTCAACCCTTAAACCTAATCCCTAATCCCAATACCTCTACCCATACATTGGATCCTCAACCCTAATCCCTTGACCCTATAAGCAATTCTATACCCTCAACTTTACCATCAACCTTAAACCTCAACTCAACCTCAACCCTTAAACCCTCTACCCTCTACCCTATACCCTATACATTAAATCTCAACCCCGAGTTCTCAACCATCAACCCTTAATCCCTCAACCCTCAATCCTTAAACCCTAAACCCTAAACGCTTATAACCTCTACCCTTTACATTGGACCCTCAACCCTAATCCTTCCAAACTACATACCCTCAAACCCATACCAAACCTCTACCTCAACCCTAAACCCCTAACCCTAAACCCTTTAACCCTAAACCCTTAAACCCCTTCTACCCTATACCCTCAACCAAATAATTCTACCATCGACCCTAATCCTCAACCTCAACCCTTAAATCCTAATACCCTATAAACTATCAACCCTATAGGTCCTTTACCCTAATCCCTCAACCCTATACCCTCAACCCCTATCACTTTGTCTCTATCTATACATCTCACCTCTCTCTCCCTCCCTCTCTCCCTCCCTCTCTAATTGTCTCTATATACCCTCTCCCTCTTTCTACATACCTCTTGTTCAATCAATCTCTACCACCCTCTCTTGCTCCCTCTATCTATCTCTCTCTATCTCCCTCCCACTCTCTCCCACTCCATCTCTCCCTTTCTCTCATCTCTCTCCATTCCACCCCCTCTCTCTCTCACGTCTCTCCCTCTGGAAACCTACCTAGGTAACTCTCTCTTTCCTCTCTCTATCTATCCATCCCACCCTACCTAGATAAGTCCCTCTCACTCCACCCTTCTATTTCTCTCCCTCTATTAGGTCACTCCCTTCCGCACCCTCTCTCTCTCTCTTAGGTCTCTCACTCACACTCCCTCTCTCTCCCACTCCCTCTCTCTCATACTCCCTCTCACTACCTATCTCTCAAGTCTCTCCCTCTCACCCCCCTCACATTCTCAAGTCTCTCCCTTTAGCACCCTACCTACATAAATCTCTTTTTCTCTTCGTATCTCTCCCCCTCTCTCTCTCTCCCTCTCTCTCAATCTCTCTCTCCCACCCCCTCTCTCTCCCTCCCTCCCTCTATCCCTCCCACCCTACCTAGCTAAGTCCCTCTCACTCCAACCCATTCTCTCCCACTTCCTCTCTCTTAAAATATCACTTCCACCCCCTCTCCAAACTCTCTCTCTCTCTCTCTCTCTACCTCTCTCTCCCTCTCCCACCCTAACTAAACAACTCTAGATCTCTCTCTCCCTCTCTCTTAAAATTCTCCCTCCCTCTAAAGACATACATAAATACATACATACAAGCATAATACATATGTACATACAATCCTACATACATATAAGCATACATGCACATGTGTAGATACAATCTTACATACATATAGGCATACATACAATATACATGCATTGATACATATAGGCATACATACATACATACATGACATACAAGTATACGTGTACATACAAACATACAAACATATAAACATACATTCAATAGAGTAGCATTTAACATAAATCAAGACATAACATGAGTGCATTATACCACACTCACATTATGTCTTGCTAGACATGTTCTCCACAAATGCAAAAGACCATGTCAAAACTGAGATATAATGTGAGCGCACTATAACACACACGCATTATATCTTGCTTTGGGAATCCCCAAGCCTTGGGATTGGTATTTTCCTTGGAATACTAACCCAAAGGTTTGGAGGGCATTCCCAATGACTAGAGACATGTTTTTGCAAATTCTACAATATTTTAGATAATCGGGTTCATGCTCACCATTAGGATTGCACATGGTTCAATATCAAACAAATTGAACATCTAGGTAACATTAGGTTCTCTCTTAGCTATCCAACAATGTAATTTTTTTCACTTTTTGACAATGTTAAGACTTTCATCCATAATTTCTTTTGTTTGTGTGTCTCTTTTTTGGAAAAAAATAGTGTTTGGTGTTTTTTCGTTATAAATTAACCATTCATCAAAAATTCAAATAAATTACATTTTTAGAAACTATAATCCATTCTACAAATTTATTTTTTTTAAAATCAATTAGTTTCCAAAATTTGTAGGGGTAGCATGACCAAAATTTTGTTTTTCAGGAAGTGTCCACTTCAAAAATTAGTAAAAAATCAAATATTCATTAAAAAATTATCAAAAAAATCATGCATCAACTACATATTGTTAGCTAACTTTTGTCTGTAGCGATTTTAAAAATACTAAAAAAAAGTTCACCATGCTAGGGTCGTACAAGAGTTGCTATGTTATGCTTTTCTGACAAAAAACAACACCAATTGGTGTACATCCCTCATTTGAACCCCCTAATCTCAACCATTTTCAAAATAAATTAGTGGTTTAGAAAGAAGACTCAAAGCACTTTGATCCTTGTTTTTGTTCCATCTCAAAAATTTTAGTGTAAGTATCCTCAATTTCATGTCCAAGGTTAGGATTTCTTGATTTTAGAAAAAAAGTGGTCACTTAAGCCCCCTTTTTGGGAACCATCTTTGTGCACTTACCCAAGTCTCGTATTTCATATTTTTGGTGTAATAAATTTTAATTTGATGTGGTAAAGTTGACATAGGTTCTAATAATTCTAGTTATGGTACTTCAGGTGGCTAGTGTAGGCTCTTCATGGAGTAAAACTAATTTTCAAGGCACAAGAAATAATTTTTCATTTGCACTAAAGAAGGACTATTTCAACCATCACTACTTGTAAATCTATTTATAGGTCCTTAATTGCTATAACACATTTTATGGAAATTTTTAATATACCTTTAATATACAATCTTTGATTGTCATTTGGGTAGCTTTATCTAAAAAATAATTGTATTTTCTATTTTATTAAATTCAAAGGATTTCATCAAATGATGCATTTCTCTATTTCTACAATTTGTTTGTTTACCTTGTATCATACATAGATTAGTTTATTTTTGTTATAGAAGGAATGAGTAGGAGATAATGGCTATTGTATAGTAATACGATGAGTAAAGTTATCTCCTTGTCACTCACAATCTAGGATTATCATTTGACACTTTATGATCCATATGTCAATACGGATGTAAAAGGACAAACAACTAGATTTGTATAGTTCAATTTAATATATTTGGAAACTTATGCTTACCATGGACATTCATATTTGTTTTTATATAAGATAAGCAACATTTACAGGGTGGTGTACCCTTCACACAGAAAGTCCACAAGGCCAAAAAGAAGCTAGTTCAAAACATAACATGAACTAGGAAAAAAATAGAAATAGGTGACCAACATCTGTAGAACAACAAACAAGGAGTAGACAACCCCAAAACCTAAGGGGACTAATCTGACTCCCAAAGCCCTAGGTCGCGAAGAAGCAATAGATTTGGGGAGTCCCTTCTTCTTCCTCAACACAACAAACCAATAAGGATTGGAATCAAAATCCACCGAGTGAGGCAAGAGGAGTGGATCCTCAACAACCACCCTGGGCAAGGAGCCACCACACAATGAGGGAACCGACTGCGTAAAAGAGGAGATAGAAGCAAACAAAGGATCAATAGAGTTGATCAATGAGGGATAGGTAGGTTCCGCCAGGACAACAACAATAGATCGAGGTAACAAGGGTTCCACAGAAGGGATAGCCAGAAGAGGAGCCCAAAAGGGCTTAGACACCAAGGGAGGAACAAGAGGGTCACCCTCCTCAGAGGAATCATCCGAAGAGGGAGAACCAACCGTGAGGTGGTCCGAGAGAGCATTCTTCCACAAAGTAGCAATGCTCTTGCGACGAGCAAGAGGCCAACTAGAGGCCAAATGACTAGTGCAAAAACACCTCCTGCACCGAAAGGGGAGGCCCTCATAGTCCAACAGCTACGTCCAAAGTCTGTCCACCACCATTAAAACCACATCACCATGGAGAGGTTTGGAGATGTCCAAATCAACTAAAATACGAGCCACTGTAGTATGCCCAAGATCTCGAGACGTAGAGTTCACCTTTAGAAAGCATCCTATGGAGTTGTCAATAGCTTCAAAACAAGAATGCTCCTAAAATATTTGTTATTAATTAATTTTCTTTTCATTTGTATAAGAAAAATATTTAATGTTTTGCAATGATTTTTCAATCACATTATTTTGTTATGCAATGATTCTTCATTCTTATTTTTTATTTGTAATTGTGAATTTTCTAGGTTTGTATGCAACATCTTCCTACTTGATTTGCATTTGAGACTTCATGTCCATTTATCTTCTAATTTCCTTCAATCAAAAATTAAAATAGAAAATTATGGGTTGTCTACATTCCTCTTCTCATGTCTAATGTTTCCTTCAACCAATAATTAAAATAAAACTTATCCACAAATTACCCCTACAATATTGGTAGGGACTTAATTAGCATTATAAGCTTTGTTTTTCTAACAATATTAATAACGTACAAGTTTTTTTTAATGACTATGATATAAACTAAAATCTTATATTAAAAAAATGTGGATCTTTCCCTATTCATGTAATTTGAATTTGAATTTGCTACATAGATGGTATAAACATACAATTTAGGTACAACTATTAATTACATTGCTCAAAATTATATAGTCTAACATCAACATAGATATATGTGTATCGTTGTTTTTATATGGCTTTCCCTTGTGGTTGCTACTGAATAAAAGATTACTTTTTATTTAGGAAGATATATTTTTTATTTAGGAAGAATTTTTTCCTTCTTAAATCTATGAGATTTTTGCTAGGTCATGATTTTTGATCCTATCAATTTAATAGTAGAATATTATAGTAACAACATGTTTTATTACAAGACTTTAAATGAAGTCATAATCCATCTATTGATATTTACTTTTTCAAACTCATAAAAATATATACTTAACAAACATTGTATTTAAAGAAAAAAATAAATACTCATTTTATTTTACTGACCAAAACTTACCTTTAACCATTAAACTAATCAACATAAATTAAAATTATTTTTTATTAGATTAAAAAAATAATAATAAAAAAACAGATTAGAAAGTAACAGAAAATAACTATAAAATAACGCCAATTACTATAAACAACAAAATAAAATATTTTTTTTAATAAAACTAATGAAATAATAATTAAAGTAATAAAGTCTTATCTCATTATACTAGTCCTAATTGTAATTACTCCAATTCATAAAAAGATAATGAGATTAAACAAGAAAAAATACTTACTAGATATGTAATCACAATGTCATTTTCTTGTTTAATCTTTTTCCATCGATTGTCAAAAATTCCTTTTGAAATATTTAGCAACACGCGGAATGTCTTTCCTATGTCCCTTTCGGTTGCCAATAATTGCGTTGAAATTAATTGTAAGACTGCCGTCTTCGATGGGAAACATCAAATCGAGCATTATAATAATGTTCAATAAACGAAGCAAGATTCCTTGTGTTCATAGTTAAAATTATCATGCACCACAAATATCATTCTAATTTCGCACCCAACAATTATTAAAGCATTTTTTCATATGATAAGTAGGGAAAAACCCCCCAATTGCCGCCCATGATCTAATTGCTGTTTACTACTTGTTCACTCGAACCCCCAATAACCATTTACATTTTAGTCATTACATTATTTTAATTATGCCGATAAAAATTTACAAATTACATCAATATATGTTCACTACTAAATGTGTAATTGACCCAAAAAAATAAAATACATTGAAAACTATTGAAAACACCTTAAATTTTTGTGGGTTTTTATTGGTTGTCTAATGAATGGGTACTAGTGAAGTGGTAAAGATGTAGGGGACGGAGGTTTAAAAACACCCATTTTGAGCACCTTTCGCTTTATGGGTTCTACAAGGTGCGTTTTAAATACCCATAAGCCAAATTTTTCTTTTTAAGGTCCAAACTCGCTTATGAAGAAGTCCAATTTTTTTTTTGAAATCGAACATATTTTACACTGCACGAATGCGCAAAGTTAGCCCTGACATATATATCTGGTTGGAGGCCATTAAATAATTGTATCTCTTATTTACTCCCAACTTATTAGCCTTTAATAAGGCTCACTTGCAAAATTGATTTTCTTGGCAATGGGTTATCTAATTCTATGTTTTTTTTTTTTGAATTGTTTTAATATATATTTTTGATTAAATTTTTATCATACAATTTTTTTCGTATTTGCTCGTAAATTCATTGTTTGTTAAGTCTTTGTATGTATGATGTAACTGAATCGAATATCATGGAAATTATTTTTTCTTCATCCACTGATATTGTAAATGCTTTTGAGTTTATATCATCATCTGAATTTGTTGATTCCTCATCTACCCCTCCTTTCCCTTCCACTTCTTTCAATGCTTTCATCAACCATTGCAGAGATATAAGAAGTTTCAATGAAATTAATGAAATATAATATAATTACATTTATATTAATTTTTATAATCAATAATTTTATATACACATTCATATTAATATATTAATATTAATTTCATTTTTTATGAAAATATTTTATTTAATCTTTTGTTAAAATAAAATGATAATAGTACATAACTCATAAAAAGGGGCTAGTTGTAAAAAAAGTGTATCCTCAAAGTCTAAACATCACAAAGGTTAAAATAAAGACAAAATCATTATAACAATGGTCTAACCTAAACATTACTAAGCAATTAAAGAAGTCTTAGTAGAAGGGGGATATTTATAATTAGACTTTCCCTAAACATTTGTAGGTACAACATTATCAATAGGATCTCAATTAGTGAGAGCCCCATCCTTTTAAAGGGTATCTAATGACTAAGCACAAATTGAGGAGATTGTCAACTCCAAGCAAAGAAATGTTAGAGTAAATAAAATAATAAACTTTAAACTAATTAATTAATTATTAGGCCTCATTTTATTTTATCACACTTAAGCTAAGCTTGGATTTTTTTTTTCTATTTTTAGGTCATGTTGTCTCATAGCTCATAGGATGAGGACACTTGTCATGATCTAATTTAAGCCTCACCTAAGGTTTGATTTAGGGTTTTCTTTTTAGCTTTTATAAACATTTATCATCCATTTGTATTATTTAGATCAATCAATATAGAAGTCATTATGATTTTTTAAATCAAATCTCTTCTCAAAGTTGCATAGCACAATCATGTATTCTCTTACCATGTGATAAGTGTTTTGGTTGGAAGTGATTTCTGGGAGTTGTGAGGTTCACTATCAACTCCAAAATGGCATCAAGTATCAAATATGTGACTTCTTGTATGTTTTTTGAGATATATGAACTTAATAAAAAAATCAACTCATGTTGGAGTGAAACATGCATCACCATTGGATTCAAAATGATCAAATTCAAATGCTCAAATTCAAGTAGTTGAAAAATAAATTTTTAGTGGCTACACAATCCCCCATACAAAAATCCATATAGTTGTATGAAATCGATACAACACCATACAACATTGTCTCTATTAAAGCTTGCTATCTATTTGGACTTGGACTTGGTACAAATTTTTCTTAGACTTTTTTGTTTAAAAAAATTGAAAGTGACAAGGTGTGTTTTGTACCCTATGCACTTAGTGTTAGTGTAAATAGAGTCGTTATTTAACTAAGCACCTTTCTAGGATTGACCTATTCACACTCATAGCTTAAGTTTACATAAATTTCTTTCTCTTTTGTTTGACTTCATAGTATTGAAATGTGTGTCCTCGTCACCTGAGACACTTATTGACACTTGCTCACACACTTTTCAAGTGAGCTCACAATTGTTCCACATTTGGAGGGCTAGTTAGTTGTTTTTTCCTACCTCATCCATCTTGCCTATATATGCAAGGTTTTTTATTGCATTATAAACTCTCATTTGTATATTGATAGACACAATATTGTGCTCATATTTTGTTCAGTTGTGAAAGGTTGTTTCATGCTCTTTGATCTTGAAATTCTCCAACATGATATCAAAGCCATGCAAGTAGGTTCCTTCCCACATTAAATTTCTACATACTTTGAATCAACCTCTGTCATAACACATTTCCTTCCCTATTAGTCTTGCTTGATAGTTTCTAGCGTGACATTAAGGAGAGACATTAACAACGCCTATTTGGTGTAACATTCTTGCTAAAATACTGATACTATTTCTCAGGATTTGCTAGTTTACCTCCATGCTAGAAAGGGGAAACAACTTTTTTGAGAAGGCTTCATGCCTATCATATAAGAATGTGATCTACTATTATGTCTGCCTCAACATTAGGCACCTAAATATTTGTGTGTTCCTCCTTCTAGCCCCCTTACAGTTTGCACACTAACATATATCATCAATTTTTTTTCTTTGTGCAACAACAATTTGCAGGTCAAAGTTGAATAAATTTACTAGGTGCATAGATAACATCTTCAACGGCTTGCAATATTCAACGGATCTCACCAACAGTTGTGTGGTTTTCATCCTCCCTCCAGTGCTTTTAATAGTCCTATTGAAGGATTTTTTGGCTATTTACAAGGGAGGTGTTCCATCTAAAGTGTCATCCACTCAACTACGCTAGACGTGACAGTTTGTTTCACCTTCTTCTCTACTACAGGCCCTCAACTAGAAAAAAATAAATGGTTAACATTCATGCATGCCTAGAATACCTACACGTTGCCAGTCAAATCTGCCCACTCATACCCTCTAGCTCCAAACGGTCCCATATTCACAAGCGATGATCCTTCAATGGTAAATATCAATGGTTAGCTCAATTGTTCATCGCTAATTGTGCCTTTGACTTGGGCTCGTGATTTCAATGTCATATCTTTTTAATCTATTTTTCAACCTCTAAAAATTATAACCATTAGCAATAGATGCAAAAAAGGACAAATTTAGTATTCCACTTACAAATTGGCTATCCATATCTAAGCCAAAGGATGACGGGGGTTGGGGACTAAAAAATATTCATTATTTTGGAGATGTTCTTGTTGCCAAGAGTGTTTGGAGACTCATCTCAACAAGGGGTTTGTGGTATAATTTTTTTTACCAAAAGTACATTGCTCCTAATTCTATTGTTGATTGGATTAGATGTATGAATAAAACTTCTCAAAATGCATCTTTTTATTTGGAAGGTTGTTGTTTCTTCTTTCCCTATTATTGGTAAATGGTTGCCTTGGAAGGTGGGGAATGGTGTTAATGTCAGAGTGGGTGTTGATCCTTGGGTTGGTTGTGGTGAAGCTTACCTTCTCCCTGGAGATCTAATAAATCTATTGTCTGAGAAAGGTATTAGTACTCTTGCATAGGCTACTGATCCTAATACCACCAATTTTTGGCAGCAAGGGTGGAAATCTGTTGGTAGGCTTGGTGTGATTACTGTGGATTATGAAATATGGAGTGAATATGTTAATAGGCTTAAGTGGAGTCATGTCAGAATCAACAATGAGGAAGATCTTTTGGTTTGGTCTAAGAAATTTTCCCAAGGGGTGTATAATGTCAGTTTGGGATACAAGATTTTGTTTCCTCCTAGGATTCATGATGCTGGCAGTTGGTGGTGGAAGTATATTTGGAAGATCCATGCTCCTCATAAGACCAATTTTTTTATGTGGCTTGCACTCCAAAACAAAGTTTTGACTTGGGATGTGCTGCAAATAAGAAGTTGGTAGGGTCCAAGACGTTGTTCTCTATGCTTGTTGGACTTGGAAACTATTGACCACCTATTTATCAATTGTCCTTACACTATCTAAGTTTGGTCTAATTTGGGAAGATTGATTGGTCAAAGGAATGTTTGGGCTGGAAATACTCTATTGAATTGTTTTGAGAATTGGTATCATCATAGGTTGCTGCATTCCTTTATGAATCTACCTCTTCTTGTTGCTTGGGGTATTTGGTTGGCTAGAAATGTTGGAATCTTTCAAAATAAGTTGATTCCTACCTTTCAATGCACTTCACATATTCAGTCCATTTTTGTACACTTTCAGACTATCCCTAAGGTGAATATTTTGAGGCCCATAACTCCTCCATTGATCAATAAATCTCGTCCTTGGGGTTACTTTGATGGGGCTTGTCAAGTAACTCTACTCTTTGTGGGGCGGGTGGCATAATATTTTACAATCCAAATCATTATATCACTTTTAGCGCTGGTTTGGGCTGCAGTACAAATAATTTTGCAGAGATTATGGCTTTGAAACTTTTGTTGACTGTGGCCAAGGATAGAAGGATGGATCAATTACAAGTTTTTGGTGATTCTAAGGTCATCATCAAATGGATAAAGGGGCTCTATCATATTGAAAATATCATCCTCATGCCTATAAAGGATTTGATTGATAGGCCGAGTCTTAGCTTTGTCCATATATCCTTCACACATGTTTACAGGGAATTCAATTTGGAGGCAGATACACTTTCAAAGGAGGGTTTAATTTTGACTACGGATAGATGGGAACTAACTGAACACTTGGTGGATTCTATCTCACAACATTAAATAACCTCTCTATGACCAATCATTCATGATGCTCTTGTCCACATTTTCTTTTGTGGCTTTACTCTTTCTTCTTGATCACTATTTTTCTTTCCTGCTTCCTGTTTGCTTTCACCATTCTTTGGTGAGCTCTCTTTTTTTTTTCTGGTGGTTGCCTTTTGTTTCTTTCTCTTGGCTACTGCCTTTTTCTGGCATCACTTTTGTTTTTGCTTACTACCTATTTTTCTCCTGTAAAGCTTTCTTCAGCTTCTACAATATGTAATATCTTATTTTAATATGATATTATGCTTTTTTTCCAGGGGAAAAAAAAATAGTGAGCAATTAGAACTAATTTCCAAAACTGAATTTTTTTGTTAGATTGACCATAAAGTGTCAAAAAGGGTGATATTTTTTGGTTTTGCATACATTGCAAATCAAGGAGTATTTTTTCAAGTGTGAATAGTCAATAAAATGCTCTTTCTATGCCAAACAAAGTAGCATTAAGACAATTTCAAAATTGTATCTTTTTAATCTATTCTTTAACCTTTGAAAATTAGTGTACTTTGTGTAATTTTCAATGAGACTATGATCTTTCACCCATTTGTCAAAAAATAAAAAGTTATTTTTTAAATTCATTAGAATTTTGCAAGAATTTCAAATTTTTAGTTGAAATTAAGTTTTGGAAAGCCCATTTTTCTATATTTTTAAAAATATTTGTGAGTTATGAATAGGGGATTTGGATTCCAAACTTAACCAAAACTTGTAAATCTTGTCTTACAATTTTTGGGGGGGTTTATATTTATCTATATAATACAGTTTTGGAGGGTTTTGTAAGGCACATTCAAGTGCCTTTTGTGTGAATCATGGATCCAAAATTTGACATATTAACACCATGTAATTTCCACACATGGAATTCAAAGTACAACTTCTTAAATCTAAGGGTTTATGGAAAATGGTCAATGAAAAAAAAAAAGTTAGTTTACTAGAGATTTTGAATAGTTTTCTTATTGGAGCAAGCTAGATGAGGCAATGGGAATCATTGGTCTCCATGTTTTTGATAACTTGTAAATCCATATTTTAGAATGTACAACTCTTATGAAAATATGGGACATTCTTAAAGATCTCTTTGGTATAGTTGATGAGTTCAAAATACTATTGAAAGGTGGAAAATTGTAGGTTCTTCTAGGGTTTAGGACCTAGAATGACAATCTACACTCTCTCTCATTCAAGAACAAACCCTTGAGATCTCAATGCAAAAGAGAAAGAGATCTTACAAGAGGGTTGTCCTAGGGGTTGAATATAAACTAATGAGGGGTTTGCCACTAAGTAAGAACTTGGAAAGACAAATTTAATGCAAGTTGTAACACAAAACCCTAATTCAATGCAAACCTTCACTAAATGAACTAGAAATGCAAATGAAATGACACAAAAAACTACATAAAGGAATGGATGGAAGGAGGTCTAAAACACTAAACTTTATGGGCCTTTAATGTTGAGTGGGACTGATTTGCCAAGCTGGGCGAATCAGTCAAAATTTGGGTTTTTGTATAGAAATAGGAATCTGTCAAATGGGTATTTGAATTTGCAAAAACCTTATTTTTTACCAAAACTGGGTCTCATTAGCCAAAAGTGGCAAACCAGTCCAATTAGGGTTTTTTGGAATTTGAAGGTCTGAATCTACTCTTCTTAGTATGCTCAATATGCTTTTGCAAGTTTTTGGATCTGAATCTCTATAAATCAACCTGTAGGTGTTCTCCAATGTTCTCCAATGCTTGATGACAATTTTGATAACTTTCCCCAATCTTGCTCTTCAATGTTTCTTCAATTTAAACCTATAAAACACACACAAAAGAGAGGGAAAATGTTATTTTGTTAGTGGATAGGAGTTTTCCTTGGTTAAACCCCATTTTGGTAAACAAACCTTTTAAATAGAATGAAATAGAAATGGAGAATGATGAACGAACAAGATATGATGTTGTAACTCACCAAACCCTATCAATGAAATGCTGCTAACATGTGTGAGATGACTCTAATGGATGTAGATCTTGACTCTTTCTTGGATAGGATAGATCTTGAATTGAACACTTGCTTGAATCATAAAACCCTACATCATGATTGCTAGCTCAAAAATAAACATGATGCATGAAATCTTTGACATGATGATTGATGCTTGAATGCTGCTCTAAAATGCTTGATAATTTTCCCTTGAAGAATCTTGAATGCTCTTGTTAATGCTTGAATGATCTCGTGAACTCAACTTTGCTATAGGAATGCTCATTCAACTTGCTAGGTGATCTCTTGAATGCTTAGGTGAAAATGAGTGAAAGAAACTTGTATCAATATACTTAATTATGCAAGAATTTCAAAAATTACAACTCTAAAAACCAACATTAGATCTAGGAAGATGAAATCCCACCAAAAACTTGAATTA
Organism: Sequoia sempervirens; assembly: GCA_007258455.2. Lineage (NCBI taxonomy): Eukaryota > Viridiplantae > Streptophyta > Pinopsida > Cupressales > Cupressaceae > Sequoia > Sequoia sempervirens. The sequence continues at coordinate 160,870 of VDFB02286920.1, forward strand.
ATTTTTATTTTGGGCCACACAAGACTTATTCTCCCAAGGTGGTGAATGAGTCCCACTAGGCATAATGTATGGGACCAAATTTAAAAATACTTAGAAATATGAGAAACTGGGTTCAAGACCTAAAAATATAGCTGGGACTCATTCACTCAAGGTGGTGAATGAGTCCTAGATAACTAAATCTGGGGCCATTCAACTTGAAACACTTGAATTATGATTGGGTAAGGATTTGTGTTAGGATTATTCTCAAAAAATTACATTAAATGAGGCTTGTGGTTGTAAAATAGGGCCAATTAAAGCATAAAGAAGCCCAATTATTAATGACAACCCTAGAAAAGTGTGGAAGTGCGTTACAAAACTTTACAACACTTTAGATAAGACATGATTAAGGTTAAAAAGAGGTTTATTAGGTTTAGTTAATTAATAAAACCTTAGAAAAGTGTGAAAGTGTGTTACAACACTTCACAACACTTTGGCAAGGTATCATTCATGTTCATTACTTCATAAGGGCCCAAGACCTAATGTGAGCATGTTAAACATATTACATCACTAAGTCAAGACACATCATTAAGCTCAATTTCACAAGGAGGGCCCAAACAAGTGTGAAAATGTCCCAATGACATTATTTGACACTACAACTACAATTAGATGTTGAATTAACAACATTGTCTCTCGATTCATTTCCATCTATTGAATATTTCTTGGTACAATTTAAATATTTTCTTTCTCAACTTAAAAGGGTTGTGGTAAAACGAAAAAAAGACAAAGAATGCATCTTCTTAGTTTTATCAAAGCTAAAAGGTCCTTATCATATATTTTTTCCTTTTACTCTACAATGGATGCTCTTGGAAGAACACATGTAACATGCCTTCTTTTGAGAAGTTTTGCACCATGATTGAATCACATGTGAACAATCTAAGTTAATATCTATGGATGCTATCACTTCTTTAAAAATTCAAGCATTAATTGCTAAATCATCTAAGGGAAAGAAACAAACTAAGGATCAAGTTCAAGGATCAAAACTAGAGACTCCATTAGATTCATCTCCCTCATAAGAAGGAACGCTTCTAAAGAGAAGCCCAAGTATACTTATTGTAAGAGACTAAGGCATGACGAACACCAATGTTATAAAAAATAAATTGACGACGAGGAATTTATTCAACAAAATTAAATTAAATTGCCTACATCTAGGATAGGTAGATCTTCCTTTTCTCCATTCACATCATCTACATATTTAGGAAATGATAAGAATAAGGGTATGACACTCATTGCTTCAGCAAAAAATACATCACACAAGTGGGTTCTTGATTCTGAGGCATCATACCACATGACTACATCTAGGGAAGTATTTTCCACATTTGAGCCTTGTTTATTCCCATCAATATTGATGATGAATAACACCTATATGTCAACTCTTGGAAAAGGATCTATTGAAATTTAAGAAGAAAAAATCAATGATGTACTTTATCTACCTTCCTTATCCAATAATATCCTTTCCATTTATTAGATTACACTTGATGGAAAAGGAAAATTAGTTAAGTTCATACCAAATTCTATAATCATCAGATATTTTCAAAGTAGAGACGTCATTACATGTTGAATGTTGATCATGATTCCAGACCTTACTCTTTTTCTTCTTTTGGTTCTATCAACTTTGATGATGGTTTGAGTATAGATGACACTAATAATTTCAACATGCATAAGGAGATTTAGTTTGGACATTTGAAACCTAGATTTCTATCCTCCTCATTTGTTCCTTTACCTTATACTAATATCACATCTCCTCTATATTCTGCTTCTTCACTATCGAGTGTTCCTACAACATTGGTTTCTCATGATTTGGGGTAGAAAGATACTCATAGTTGTGTTTCCACTATAATTGATTGGGATGAATAATTACATGAAATATCAAATTTTTTTAGTGAACCCCATTTTATAGAGTTGTTAGGCACCTTTGATGATAGCCAAATCAATATTTTTGTCAACCCATCTAGATCTCTAGTTTTTGTATGTTGAATTTGAATAGCTTTCAAAGATTTCACAATTATCTTAGGATATTGTGAATCATTTAGAGACATACGTTCTTCTCACGTGGGAATATTTCATGCAACTATCTTTAGTTCATCTTCTTCCATGATGAAGAAATGTTTTTCAACATTCAAGGATCACATTCAACATTCTTCTTCAAGTGTCACTCAACACTACATGTTTTATGATCATATAGGGGGCTTCATAGTCTCTCTCTATCTCTCCTATGGAGAAGAATTCTTGTACTTATGTGATAGAAGTAGTCCTTTGGGGGTCATCATGATTCCTTATTCTATCTTCTTCACTTGTACATTTTAATTCATTGCATCATTTCTCTTTTGGAGAGGGGTTTTTATTTCCCACTAGGTTTTTCTCCTTTACTCCACTTTATGAAAAATTTGTACATGACTACCTAACATGGCCTAGTAACTGAGACTCATCATTAGTGCATGCATTACTCCCTAAGTTGCACTTAAGGGGGTTATTAGTGTAAATATAGTCATTATTTACCTTAGAGTTAGCTAATCACCTTTCTAGGATTGACCTATTCACACTCATAGCTTAAGTTTACTTAGGTTTCTTTTGATTTTTTCCCACTTCATAGTATTGAGGCATGTGTTCTCATCACTTGAGACATCTATTTACACTTTCTCAAACACTTATCAAGTGAGCTCACAAGTGTTCCATCATTGGAAGGTTAGTGAGTTGTTATGTCATACCTTTCTACCTTATCCACCTTGCATATATATGCAAGGTTTCTCATTGTATTATATAGTCTCATTTGTGTATTGCTAGAAATACTATTGTGCTCACATTTTTTCACTTGTGGAAGGTTGGTTCATGCTATTTGATCTTTGCATTTTTGAACACTCAATATTACCTAGGCCACGCGATGGCTGTAATCCTACTAATGGAAACTTCTACCATGTTAGCTATCAATAGTAACTATGTTTATTCCAACAATGAAGATCAATTTTGAAACACTTAGAATATTATATAAATTTTGGAGTATTTTTCCAACTTGGTAGTTTTGTAGTGACCTAAGTGAGTATTCTATTCGTGGGCAATATATCCTATGATTAGGGGAATATTTTGGCTACCAAAATTACTGACATCAATAATTTAGTAGGTGGTATAAGCCTTGTACCTTGCTCTGATCCCCAAAACCTAGCCTTTATGCCTAAATGAGCTATTTTTTTCTTTTTGGCATAACTTGAACGTATAGTGTTAAATTTTCACAAAAAAGATATCATTTGAAGGTTAGTTCCATGTACTTTCTAGTGGTTCAAGTCTCATCATCAAAATTCCTATTGGTATAGTTTATCACCTATTGAAGTTAAAGATCATCGTTTTTTCTTTTGAGCTCACAATGTGTTTCCTCTATCTCTAATTTTCATGATTCTTATGACATTGGAAAGGTATTTAAAATCTATTAAAATCTATCCATGCAAGTTTACTACAATATTATTTAGGTCTTTTATTCATTTTTTTGTGATTGTACATTGATATAGTCAATTACTTGAACATCTCAAAACATGGAATGTTAATATGTTTGTATGAGATGAATTCATTTTTTTTCTTTACATGTTTTGACATTATTGGTCTCTAGTTTAATAATTTAAGGAGGTATCATGGGTTTTTCTATTCATTCTTATATGGTCATCCTGAAAAAATATAATTATGAGTCTTAAAAAATGGAATCCTAACACATCTCATGTGGAGCTTAATATTTTTCCTTATATTTATGGAATCATATCTCAACTAGACACATCGACGAGTAGATAAAATTTAGGTGGCATTATTGACCTTGTTGTAGGATTTATTTTTTCTAGTGTTGATCATGACACTATGTGTCTTGTATCAAACATTGATTGTCCCCACACACTTTGGACTAGAATTTGGGAGATCTATGGAAACCCTCATATCTTCTCATTCCTATAAGATCATCCTACTATAGATTGTATTATTCCTCTTTTAATGATGTATATTGTATAAATTTTGATGATGATACTTTATAGAAGTTTGAGTATATCACAAGACTTATATGCTTTGAAAAATCAAAGACTTGTTTCCCTCTTCTTGCTCCTCATATCAAGACCCAATATCCATCATCTATTATTATTGATCAATTTATTATTTCCACATCCATGGCACCTATTGATTCGCCTATTTATTTGGTGTAATTGGTCATTCATCCTCTTCTAGACTAGTTAGTTAGGATTCATATCTAGTCTAGACATATAATCCTTGTTTGTGGAGTCTCATATTACAATTTTGGAGGATTATTTTGAGGATATTCATATCCTCTTCCATGGAAGCCACATCATTTTTATTACCCCACCATCATCATTTTCTTTGGATATTATTCTACATCAATCTTCATAGGATTTTGGATTAACATCATATTATTTTTCCATGTGGATATTTGAGAAGTTTTCAAAGGAATAAATCATTTATATTTGGATTCCCTATTCATTTAGCTCATGGAAATGGATTCTCCAATTTCCAATGGATAAGTTTCTTCACAAGGGAAGAATTTATTTTTGTAGGAAATGGATCATGTTTTATTTTCAAGCTTTCATTATTGGTACATGAGCTACTTTTTTATTGGGGGGATTATTCTTGATCATTTTTATTCCTCTTATTGTGGGGATATCCATTGTACTTATGTGATAGAATTAGTCCTTGGAGGGTCATATTGAGCTCTCCTTCTTTTCTTCTTTCACTAGTGCATTTATTTTATTTTCTCTCTTTTTGAGAGGAGTTTTTTCTCATGCGGTTCTCTCCTTTTCTTTGATTATGAGAGATTCAATATATTTTTACATGGGTACCTCATCAATCCTTATAGCCAAGAACCTTTCATACATTCATTCTTACATTCATCATTAGTCTTTTAACTTCTCCCTAATTTTTACTTGATGAGGGTGCTAGAGTAAATAGGATAATCACCTAAGTAATTATTTAATCATTAATTAATTATTAGGCCCCTTTTTACTTTATTACACTTAAGCTAAATTTAGGAGTGTCTTTTTCTATTTTTAGGCCATGTTGTCTCATAGTGTAGGATGAAGACAATTGTCATGATCTAATCTAACGCCATATGAGGTTTGATCTAGGGTGTACTTTTCTACTTTTATAATCATCTATCATCCAATTTTATTATTTATATCAATTAATATAGAATCCATTATGATTTTATAGATCGGATCTCTTCTCAAGGTTGCATAGAACAAACATGTTTTTTCTCTCCATGTGATAAGTGTTTTGATTGTAGGTGATTTGAAGGAGTTATTGAGTTCACTACCAACTCCAACAATAAACTTGCAAAAAATCAAGCCACATAGTACCATTCCCAAACAATGAATAAAAGTTTTATCAAGAAGAATGAGACCATCCTTGCGAGAATCATTATCTCTGATACCTAGAGGTTGAGAGCTACAATATTGGGATTCTCTATACTGTTTGGAATATTGGTTGTAAGTATGTATACATCTTCAAGGAGAAGAGATTTTGGGATAAACTCTAAAAATAATGTAGGGAGAAATCCCCTAGTGATCCAAAAGATCCTAAATATGAGCAACTGTAATTGCAACTTTTCAAACTTGCACACAAACACACACATACACATATATTAGAATGAATTAAATAGATTTAGTATATATCAAAAATTCTTGGTTTATATAAAAAACTTACAAAATAGCTCTATTTTTGTCTTTCCAAATGCATAAGAGAACTTCCAGTTCCACCCTAAAAACATATCAAATATAAGTATATACTTGAATGAGAGACAAGGCTAGTCTCCTAGTAAGATCATATGCTAAGAAAATACAATAGCCATAAAAACATAAAAAATCATGGATCCAAGGCCAAAATTCTTGAGCTCTAGAACAAAACTAGAAGAGGTTATTGAGGTTATCAATATTCCCACAAAATAGACAAATATGATTAATAACCCCAAATAGGTCCAAATAATCGACAATAGGAAGACCTTGATAGAGAACACAAGTAAAGTGAGTCAACTTAGATTAAAAAATAGTCAATTAGACAAACTAGAAATGATAATGCCATGAATTAGTAGATGGTTGAAGCTACCAATGATGGTTCAACTAATTAATCATTGGTAGGTTAGGTGAAATAAAAATATATTCTCTAGGATTCTTGTTATTACAAGAGGATGGGGGGTTAGATTGCAGGGTTTCAAGTAGTTTTATATTTTCATCAACAAAATTGGTAGAACCAAGCATAGTGATTTGGAGTTGAGGGGAAAAAATGGAAAATAGGGCAATCCTAAATGATATTTCCTTATAAAAAATAGTAGAAACAAGCATTTGGTTTATTGAGGTAATTATTTTTTTGGTCAACTTTGAAGTTTAAACCAATAAATTTAATGGTGCTTGGTAGATCTTAGGTTAAATCCATATCAACAAAAGCCCTAGGTTGAACTCATAGGTTGACCCATTTATTCAAGTCCTATTTACACCATAGGGATTTTACCAATGGAGAAGCTATGTCTTGTAAAAATGAATGGAATGCTAGGTTGAGGAATGAGATATCAACCAATATAAGGTTTTTGGACTTGGGGATTCCTTTAGGGTAAAAATATAGGTCCATAGATCTTGGATCTAGTATATTTGACTACATATTATCCATGATCCAAATTTGTGCACAATTTTAGCATAATTTGGGTTGACAAAAGTGTTAGACACATATCCTCTACCTAGCCCTCTAAAAGCCTTAGTACTCCAATCCTTTTATTTTGAGTTACTTATTTCCATTTAAAGAAATCTTGTTCAGAGGGGACCCCATTTAGGAAAAATATAATGATTATTTTCTCTATAATCTAAGATAACATCTATAATTTTATCTGGGATTTAGAAGGAGAATGCCTTATTTTTATAATAGATGTTTTTCCTAACCATGAAGTTAGGGTTTGCATCATGGTTGGGCTATTTTATTGGGCTTCCAAACTATTTTTGGTGGTAGATTCAACATCAGGAAATTACTTTAATAGTTTGTATTGATGAGGGAATATCTAAATGCATATTTTTCTATTATATTGACATCAACCATATTGGATACTAGTGAAGAGTAATGGGTTTCAGTCTAATTTAGATTCTTTATTTTGGCCTGTGGGTTTCCATGCTCTCTTAATTTTTTCATCTTGGAAACTCTAGGTTTTAATTCATGGTTACTTCCAAAATCCCTCTACCTTGAAGCTTTTAGATCTTGCATTGTAGCAAGTCATAAGGGAGAGTGTTTAGGGTTTTCAACAAAGCATTCCATTGTTTCTTTTGAATTTTGTCATGAAAACTAGTGTTGTATAATTATTCCTCATACTAGATGCACCCTAAAGGACAATAGCTAAAGATAATGCAAAATCATTACATGTCACATCAATTTCCCATTTAACATGTGTATAAGAATTATAATAAAATTTAAGCATGTTAGACTGAATTATTGGAGACACATTATGTGAGTGGGGTCAACACACAATACTGTGAACCACTTTTTCGCCAAAGTAGGACATTGAAATTGACATTTTCACCAAATTTTCACTTTATGAAAACTATATAGTAACTAAACCATTAATAATTTTGAGATGATATGAACCAATGATTTGAGAGGCTTTGTGTTTAGATGAACTAAATATACATTAAAAAAAAAGAAGAAATAAATTGTGATTTTCTTACTTAACTTTTAATAACTTAATTTTTTATAGTAAACAACATTTTTAAAAAGTGACATTTATGTCACGTCACACATAAATTTTTATGTTGAAAGGATAAAATTATAATTTTTAAAATATAGATTTGTAAATATCTAGTGCATGGATATTTATTTCATAATTTTTTGTTGAATATTTTTCTTACTTAATTTCTTAAGAAAAAGTAATTATAATTTGGACATAGGTGTATGTCACCACACATAACTTGTTTTGTATGTATCCAAATGAATTATTTTAGTTTTAGTTGAAACAATGACATCAATACCTAGTGCACACATATTTTTTAGATTTTTTTCTCTATTTTTCTATTTTGTTGCATGTGTGAAAAATTATCTTAATGTTTGGTGAGAAACTTACTTTCATAAGAAATAAAAGATAAATATAATAATAAAATAAAAAATATTCAAAATTAGATTTCTTGGAAAGCTTATAATAAAGGCTACATATTTAAAAAATGTAATTTCTAAATGACTTTATTTGATCCTTCTAAAAGTAAAGAAAAAGTATTTTTTGTTAGCGTTTTGATAGGTGCAAAGGAGACTCCATTGTGGGTATGATTTAAGACTAGAGGGATTCTATCCAAGGGGGTTTGATCCAAGGGGGTCTTATCTAACTCTCTTCAATTAAAGCCCTTTAGATGGAAACCCTCGAGGCTTAAATCATTATTTTTTCTAAATAATATGTGATTTTAGGTAAAACTAAAGATGTCCCAAGCTTGGGACCCATTATTGTGGTATTACCCAGTGTCATTGTGAGAACTTATAAAAAAAAACAATAGCATCAAGAAGACCAAAGATAGCACAGAAGAGAGAGAATATGATGATTGTATTCTCAATATGCATGAAGAAGTTCAATTACAAGTATGTACAAGGCTTGCTTATAAAGGTAAGCTAGGACACAAGGAAGAGCCATGAATGAGACAAGTGTCACATTCATGTGCAAAGGTAGGTAGAAAGAAATAATAGATAAGTCCATGAAAGGTGGATCACCCACTTAAAGTGGAATTATCATGCCATGATAAGTGGAGATAAAAGGGCGATAAATAGAATATCACACCATAAAGAGTGGGGTTTCTCCTACACACACTTCCCTAAATGTCCCAATCACATCTCTCAATGTATGCACAAACCTAGATGCAAGATGCAAATATCTAGGTGTCACAAGTGCAAACTACAATGATATGCATTCCCTAAGTAATCTTAAGTAAAGTTTAATAAGTAAAATACTTATTTACACCAAGAGAGTGTGGATAAGGCTCATGGTCATACTGTGACCTAGTCCTTTGAGTATCCAAAGGATCCCCAACAAGCAGACCTACTACCTCAAGAGTCTGACGAGCCCAACAAGGTCTAGTAGAGGTAGAAGGGTGAGGATACTCAACTAGAAGTGGACCCTACGAAGGTGTAACCTTGCGAGTCGGTGAGGAAGGAGAGTCATCATCATATGAATCACTTTCATCAGTGTCAACTATGGAGGAATGAGGAGGAGTTGAAGAGTCAAAGCTAGGTGAGCTTTCCTCAACATGTTCACTCCTCTCAAAGAGAATCTCATGAGTCTCAGGATCCATGTCAATCTATATGCCTTAACACCATTTGCATATATCCCAAAAAAATATAAGGCTTGCTCTATGGCTCCAATTCCTTGCATTTCTATGGAGGAATACGAGCCCATGCTAGACTCCCAAACACTCTGAAGTGTTTCACAATAGGTTTCCTAGCAAACCAAGCTTCAAAAGGAGTGATGTACCCTTCAAAGCTTTATGAGGAACCCAATTCTGGATGTAGGTGGCACAACTAATTGCTTCTACCCAAAAAGATGGACCAAGAGACCTGGCATGTATCATGTAGCTTGCCATTTCCTTGAGGGTTATATTTTTCCTTTCTACCACATCATTCTATTGGGGTGTGCAGGAAATGGAATGCTATGAGTCAATTCCCTCAAGTGTGCAAAATTCCTCAAGTCTATTGTTCACATATTCTCTACCATTGTCTGTACGAAGGATTTTGACTTGCTTCCTGGATTGCTTTTTAGCATGTGCTTTGAAGTTGAAAAATTTATCAAATACTTCACTTTTGTAACAAAGGAAGTAGACCCAAGTGTATCGTGAAAAATCATCAATGAAAGTGAGGACATAATGAGCTTTGACAAAGGATGGCACTGGAAATGGGCTTGCTACATCAATGTGAACTAGCTAAAGAAGATCCAATGATCTCAAAGAGTTCCCTCTACCAAACTTCTCTTTGGGATGCTTGCCCATGGAACATCTTGAACATACACCCTTATAAAAATTGAGTTGAGGAAGCCCTTTGACCATATCCTTGGTGTGAAGCTATTGTAGATAGCAGTAGTTGAGATGACCGAACCCTCATACCATATCTTACTCTGTGATTTTGAATGAGTGATCAATGTTGTAGAAGGAGCACAAGGTACCCAATGGGAGAATGAGTAAATCCTTGCATTGTGATTAGCTCGCCCCATTGCAACCAAAGCATCATTTGCAAGTTCCTTTACCACAACTATGTCAGGAGTGAATTCAACTTTCTTACCATCTCCATGATGTGTGATTTGGTAGATGGAGAGAAGATTGGTGCTCAAGTGTGGAAGATAGAGCACATCCTCAAATGTCCCATCACCCATCTCAATCACACCTTTCCCCTCAACTTCCACTTGTGTATTATCATCAATGAAGATGTGAGGCACTAAAGAGGACTCCAAGGAGGAATATTGCCCCTTTAAAGAACACATATGTTGAGTAGCCCCTGAATCAAGAATCCACTACTGTGATGAACCTGTTGTTGCCATGAAAGCTTTCCATTTTTCCTTAGACTCAGATGAAGTAGAAGTGGAAGGAGAAGAGTCCTTCTTATAGGCATTAGGAAAATTGATGTTGTTCTTCTTGATGATGTTGGTCAACTTATCAATTTTCTTGGCATGAAAACGATGCTCCTCATGTCCAACCTTTTTACAATATGCACAAGTTGGTTTCTCCTTCTTGCTTGAGTTGTTCTTATTTGTAGAAGATGATGATGAGCCTTGTTGTGGAGGAGTTGATTTTTTGTTCTCTCCTTGTGGCTTTGGTGAAGATTTCTTTCAGCCTTTCCCTTTTCCTTGCTTTTTATTTCCATGATTGACCACCAATACTTTTGAAGTTGAAGACTTGAGAATGCCCATTTTCATCAACTTAGTTTGCTCAAGAATCAAAAGATCTGTGAGGGCCTAAAAATATGGTGATGTGAAGTTGCTAATTGTCAATTGTTGAGTCTAAAAACTTGAAACAAAGGCTGCATACTTGGCTGGAAGCTTGTCCAACAAGTTGAAGACAAATTGATCATCCTCTTTCTCAATACCACAATCCTTTAGTTGCACTCTTAGCTCATTTTCCTTAGTGACATAATCCTGAATGATGTCAAAATTCTTGGGATCAAGGCTTAGGAGATCATTTTCAATCTTGTATCCCTTAACCTTATCAACCTTTCCATACAAAGTAGCAAGCTTATCCCAAGCTTCCTTGGCTATAGTACATTTATCAACATGGAAAATGAGATCCTCTAAAATGAACTTTCTAACTGTACCCAATGCCATAGAAGTTTTAGTGATCCAATCCATATATGTAGTTAGATCTTCCTTAAGATCTGCAGGTGCAATTATGGTTCCATCAATATAGTAAATTAAATCTTTTTTCCATTAGTTTACTCCATGCATGTACTTTCCATGTAGCATAATTATGTCAATTAAGAGTGGAACTTTAGATGAACCCATGATGGAATGGAAGAGCACAAGAGAGAAAATAGGCACAATCACTCAAGAGACTCCCCTCCCAAATTCACTCAATCAAAGTACGCCCCCCCAAAAAAGAGATGATTTTGTCACTTTATAATTTAGTGCATGTGCAATAGGCCACTTGCAACTTGGCTAAGTGGAATTATGATTTCTAATTTATAACTTACCACAAATAGGCTAAGAATAGACTAGAACAATGAAGCAAATACCTAAATTGAGGTCTATGCAATACAAGTGTCAAATAGGCCAAAAAAGACCATATGCTAAAAGTACAAAATCCTCTCAAGATCGCTTCAAAATGATTATAGATTCAAGAAGTAGAAAAAAATTCATGCACTTTAAAAAAAATGACATTTGAAAAGGAGTTCGTATGTGCCTGTACGGAGCCCCAAAAGTTGCAAAAATGAGGATTTGACAGGTACAATGTTAAAAAATTGAAGATTATGGAAAATATGTCCACCAAAATAAAAAACCAACCACATAGATGTGAAGTACACAACAAATTAGCCCAAATCAAAATAAGTTGCTTAGAAAAAGGAGTTAAAATGAGCAAGTTATGGGCATTTGAAAATTGACTGTAAATTAAAAACGCTCAACCGTGAGGGGGGGCTAAAAATTTCAAATGAGCTTGCTGACATCATTAATCCACGACACCAAATTTTACAATCATTTGGACATCAAGCTCCTGCATGACATTTAAATTGATAGCCATTTAATCGTTACCGTCATCATCGACCCTCCTGTGCCAGAATTTGAATCTTCAGCCCAAAATCTTGAGATGCCACCAGAATATTCTTGAGGAATATTCTTTAGGGAATATTCTTTGGAGTTGTCTATTTTTGATTTATGAACATCGAATTAGACTTGATTTGAATGCTGCTTGAAAAAAAGGCCATCGGTATTTAATATTTGACCGCTTGATTTTTGGAGAATATTGGCCAATTGAAATGTCGGCCTCTTGCCAGATTTTTGAGAGCTGTTGATGGATGTGGTGAGGCTGTGGGGGATGAATGACATCCTACCATGTGTCAAAGGTGGAGGGGCCCACATACGTACTGTGGTACATGAGTACTCTGCGGTACTGCGAATTGCAATCCACAGGTACTCAAGCACCTTATTTTTTTTTGAATTTTGATTTTTAAAGATTTTCAAATGATTTTTTTGAAAAACTTTTACAAATGAAAACTGCAAAAAATTTAAACAATTTTTGAAGAATTTTTTTGAAATAATAATATTTTTATTTTTAGAAAATATTAAGAAAATTTGGAAATTTTCTAAGAAAAGAATTTTTCTAGAACTATAGAAATTTTCAGAAAATAGAAAAAAAAAACAAAATAGGCGATTTTTTTATCTAAAGCTCCCGATGTCAGATTTTGACAAAAACGAAAGGCTATCCTAATTGGAAAAGGCCTTCTGAATATGAATTTGAGGTCAGATCTAGTTTAGGATGCACCAAAATGATGTTGCTCCTTATATTTTCCTCTTGACCACCTTCACACAAACTAAGATCTCCCAACAATGGCTATGCAAAGGACCTCCAACCATTTTGATCCAATGTAAGAACTTATAAAAAGTAACAATAGGATCAAGATACCAAAGATAGCACAAAAGAGAGAGAATATGATGATTGTATTCTCAATATGCATGAAGAAGTTCAATTACAAGTATGTACAAGGCTTGCTTATAAAGGCAAGCTAGGACATAAGGAAGGGCCATGAATGAGACAAGTGTCACATTTATGTGCAAGGGTAGGTAGAAAGAAATAATAGATAATTCCATGAAAGATGGATCACCCACCTAAAGTGGAATTATCATGCCACGATAAGTGGATATAAAAGGGTGATAACTAGATCACACCACAAAGAGTGGGATTTATCCTACACACACTTCCCTAAGTGTCCCAATCACATCTCTCAATGTATGCACAAACCTAGATGCAAGATGCAAATAACTAGGTGTCACAAGTGCAAACTACAATGATATGCATTCCCTAAGTAAGCTTAAGTAAAGTGTAATAAGTAAAATACTTATTTATACCAATAGTCATATCATGAGACATTCAAATGGTGATGGTGAAAAGCATGCTAGAAAGATGCTAGTGAGTTGGAAATGACATGTTCAAACATCAATGTGAAAAATTCCAAATTTATAGCCATATATTCCTTCCAATCCAATATTTATGGAAGTGGTATATGACACCTACATTTTGATTTTTTTTTGTATTGTTATAATTTTTATGAATTTTAGCAACCTTAGAAGTGTGAATATGTTGTATATGCGTACAATCAATATGTATTTCATGCTCATCCCAAGATCATCAAAACATTCTTTTTATTGAAGTGATGAATTATATTATGAATATTTTTTTGTTTAGAGTACTAAAAGGAATATGATTTTGCATCATATTATTCTAATATATATATGATTGAAAAGTATTGTTTTAAACTTTTTTATGATTATAAAGTTGGTCTATCCAAGTATATCAATCTACAAGAACTCAGTCATTGTGCTTCAAAGATCTTCTTAAGGTATTTTTAAATACCATCAATATTTGAATAGCTAACAAGAATTGAAGAATCTAGAAAACTAGAAAGAAAAAAATAATTACACTAAATCAAGCCTATATGTCAAATTTTAGATCTATACAGTTCAAATTTGATATATAGCTATGGAATTGATTTGGAAAAATCTATCATTCTACAAAAATTGAGGATAGTGAGTATACCACTTGACATCTACCTTTTTATACCTATGCGAGTGGAATGCATTAAGCTAATTTCTTCATTATAGTTCCCATAGATATGTACATCGATTCTTAGCATTTAATTTATAAGATTAATATTTAATATTTTGATTCACTAACTAGCTCAATTATTTAAGTTAATTAGTTTATTGATAGAATTTATTTAATTAATCTAGATAGTTTAAATTAGAGAAAACATATTTTCCTTAATAACTTTTAATGCATGCATTCAATTTTAAACCTTTTAGGGTTTGACCTTAAGTATATACCTTCATTGATTTTAGAAATTTTTAGATTAATAATTCATTATTACATCATCATTCAAATGTTGTTAAGATTTATGTTATTACTTAGTGTTCTATCATTAAAATTTTGTTAAGATCTATGTTATTCTTCATAGACTCTTGGGTTAGTTCATTTGGTCTTAGCTGTCACATTAGATAGATTTACCTATGGTATGGGTAAGATATTGATGCACATCAATTGAGAGATTATAAAAGACTCATTGTATAAAATGTTAAACTAACTAAACTCTCAATTCCTATCCCTAAAAAATTTACACACCTCTTTTACCCTTTAATCTCAACAAAACGAGACATATTAAGGCTTAAGATGATAAAACTAAATGTCACAACACAAAATAACGAAAAAAATTCTTTCCAAATCCCACTAAACTCAAATTAGATGACCAATCCAAAAATGAGGCATCTTTATGATTAACATATAAGTGTTGGGCTCTACTTTGGCACTTTTCCAAAGTGGCAGGAAATTAGAACTTGTTTAGTCAATTCTTTCATGTATGATTTAAATATGGAAATCTTAGGGTATCTTAAATCGTGGGAAAATTTTATGATTAATCTTGTTTGAGTTGGAGTAGTATGGAATGGGTGATCTTTTAGGAAGGTTCAATGTTTCACTATCACTATCATGTAGATACAATGAATATTACATGGACCTTTCATTTTCATGATCTTATGTGTATATTCCTACTTTGATTTCATACTATATTTCTTTGATCTATGATCCCTGTAGATGAATTCAGCACTATTTTAAGACTTGATGAGAAACATGGTGGTTCTATCTAGTTATATATATTTATTTTCCTTGTTCAAGGATAATATATGGTTGATATTAAACCAAGACGCTGAAGTTTTACTTGGAATAATTAAAGATGTGGATTTGTTTCGATTTTGAAGAATCTAGATCATTTTTAGTCTTAGAATCTTGGGTTGGTGACAACTAAATCTCTATTTCTAACATATTACAATGAAAATGATTTGATTATTGGCCTATCAAAATTTCGTCCTCTCTGTATCCTCTTCCCAAAAATAATTCTTCCATGTTCCAGTTAACGTGGCTAATAGATTTAGGTATTCACAAGCTCGTATGTAAGGATTTATTTGGTATAACTAGATTTTTTCTTTATTTAATAGAATTTAGTATGTAAAATTTAATCTTCAGGAGTGGGAAATGTTCTTTCCAAGGTAAAATTCATAGGTTCAGGAGAGGTTGAATGCTATTAAATTTTAGATAAAGGAATTTGTATGACTTTAGAGGGGATTATTGCAGAGTCTTTATTCTCTAAAGAATTAAATGAATAAGAATTTTGTGAAGATATTTTTAGCAAAACAAAATTCATATTGATTGGTTTATACAGGAAGATAAGATTATTGTTTTCTTTTATAATTATGTCAAAGTAAAGAGAAATGACAATGTTCTTTTTGTCTATGAACTTTATTTAAGGTGTTCATATTTCTTTTTTCCAATATATTTCTAAGGAAGCTACCGTGGATTTTTCTTCCTTATTTGAGGAAAATATTCTAAGTGTTGTGAAGAGGAGAAAATAATTTTAGACTATATTGCACCTTTGGTTCATGAAGATATGAATAGTTTGTCAATTGAGACAATTTCTATTAATGAATTTGAAAAGGTGATTGTTTAGATGAAGAAAGATAAATACCCTAGTTTAGATGGCTTCCCCATTGAAATTTTATTAGGAATTGTGGGATATTTTGAAGTTTTATCTTTTAGAGGTTGTTAGGGAATCTTGGGTCAATAAGAAGATGCTTTAGGCTATTAATTCTATGTTTTTGACATTGATTCCCAAAAAAGGGGGGCTAATTATTTTACATGTTTCATTTTATTTCCCTTTATAAGCTTATATTTAATATCATTACAAACATTATTGTTGATTAATTGAAGTAGATTTTTTCTCTTATTATTTTCATATAGTAAGGTAGTTTTGTGAAAGGGTGTTAGATCCTTATTGGTATTTTTTTCCTATAAAGGTTATTTATTATATGTCCATATCCAAGGAAAAGTTTATCTTTATTAAAATATATGTGGACTTAATGCTTATAATAGGGTTAGATGGTCTTATTCTTAAAAACATATCTATTTTTGATTTTTGTTGGAAGTGGATTGATTGGGTCATGAGTTTTTTGGATTTTTCTTCTTTTTCGTTCTTGTTAATGGTATTTAAGAGAGTTTACTAAAATTCAAAATAATTAATCATTGTAACCAATGTGGGTAATTGCATAAATATTTCACTTCAATATAGGATATATATTTCTTTAGATTATTTAGGGATACCCTTATCTATTGGCAAACCTAGTAAAGAGTAGTGGAAGAGAATTTTGGATAGATTTTGTATGTAAGCTATTTATGGATATTTTGATGGCTATATTTTGTTAAATATTTGATGTTAAAACATGTGTTATAGGATCTTATTATATATAGATTCTTGGTTGTCTTAGCCTTGAAAATATTTCTCAAGGAAATTAACTCTCTTTCAAGTAAATTTCCTTGGACAAGGAACTTGGATTACCACAAGTGAGATCTAGTTATTTGTGATCATATTTTTCAACCTAAATAGTATAGTAATTTAGGCCTTTAATAGGTTGAACTCAGTAGCTAATATTTTGTGGCTAAATTATATTAAAATTATTGCAAGTTTCTTGACAAATATTGTGCTAAAATTCTTAATGGAAAGTGTTTGTGTTGTGTTCATGATGATAGTATTACAAGGATGGATATGTGTGGGACAAGTTCAATGGCTTAGGATATTCTTAAGAGAAGAGTTTCCATTATAACTTATGGAATATTTTGGATTATAAAAAAATGGTTGTAAAGCTCTTTTCTAGAAAGAGTATTGGGATCTCCAACCTTCAATTATTTATTCCTTTCCTCTTGTTTATCCCTTTAGTGATTTTTTGGGTTCAACCTAGATGGACAACAATAGTTGAATTTCAAACCTTTTTATTAAAAAATTCTCATATGTATTTCTAGAAGGATCCTAGTAATTGGCCTAGAAATGGTTCACCTAAATCTTACACTACTCTGCCATCTATTCTTAAGGAAAAACCTTTTTTGTTCTTTGGAGAAATAACAAAAAAATGAATAAAAGTAACCTGAGGTAGATTATATAAAAAAATTACATGGATAGATCTCAAGCTCTCTAAAATACCTTTCCAACATTGTAAGAATCATGAAAAATAGAGATATAGGAAACACTTTATGAGCTCAAAATCCAAAATTGATGATCTAACTTCAACAAGCGATTAAATTTAGTAGTAGAAAAATATAATAATAAGACATACCCGTAGAAAGTATCTCAAACCAACTTTTTGATGATATCTCATTTACTGAATTTCAACATCGTATACTCGAGTTATGTGAAATAGAAAAAATATTTCCTTTAGGGAAACAATTTAGGGTTTGGGGGTTAGGCAAGGGTATTGTTGGCATCATCATAAATTCATCCATCATAATAGGCTCTTGTTCCCCAAACAGTCCCTTATTTTTGATAAAACTATTGATTTTATCTAGAAACCTCTAATTACCATCAAAAACCATTATTTTGAGGTAAAATATTGGATTTTGGGCAATGGAGGTGGTATCGAGGTTTTCAAGGTGGTTTTATGTGTGTTGGTAAAATTTCCCCATTGGTAGAGGTGTTTTCAGTAGTGCTAAGGATAGATGTCAATGGTGGGAAATATCAAAAACATAGAGAAAGTACCACTAGGATGTTGTACCCATCAAGGTCAAGCAGTACTTTGCGAGTATCCTATTCTACTTTTATTTCTTAAATATAACAAAATAAAAACAAGATTTAAAAAAATGCTAGGGACATAGAAAATAGGAATTATAGGTTTAATGAGAACTAGAATATACATTGTTGTACAACCATATGGATTCATATGATTGTATAAAATTCTATGCATAATTTCCCAAGCCACAAATTTTTTTCCTTTGTTTTAACTACAAGAATTTTATCATTTGGATAGGTGTTCTTAGGGATCTTGAGTCTTCTGAATGAAACAATGATGCTCATTTTTTTTTTTTTATGATGTTCTGATTTTTTCATTGTCACACTCTTAAAAAATAATAGGTTCAGTCATAGATATAGTTCTATTATACCATGTTTGAGTTCATTGTTGAACTCCATAGTTCCCAAAATTACCTAAAATAAAAAAAATCCTATCACATGGAGAAAAAGAATATGATTTTTCTATGCAAGCTTGAGAATTTTCTTGATCCAAAAAATCATCTTAATAGGGTTTTGAATAAATTAGATGAATAGCTATTTTAATGCACAATAACTAATCCTTATAAAAGGAAAAAGAAACCCTGGATGAATGAGATTAGCAAGCACGAATTTCTTATGATGTCTAATGATGATGTACATATGTCGTTCAAACTTCTGGAATGCATTCTACAGATTAACAAAAATACATCTGTTAGTGCCGTTGTCTTATTGCCAACCTGTTCATGCCTTCTACTAAACTTCAAAAATTCGCTTAAATAATTGTTCGATACGAAATTAGAATGATATTTGTGGTACATAATGATTTTAAGTATGAACGCAAGGAGACTGCTTCATTGATGTTTCCCATTGAAGACGGCAGTCTTACAATTAATTTCAACGCAATTATTGAAAATAGCGCACTTGATTTTCAGTATTGCCTGGCAACCAAAAGGGACATAGGAAGGACATTCCGCGTGTTGCTAAGTTGTTGAAAAGGAATTTTGACACTTGTTGGAAAAAGATTAAAGTAGAAAATGACATTGATGTTTCCCTTAATGTTCCCAATAAGTTTCACTTCAGCGTATTAAGAATACAGTAAGAAAATGAAAGGAAGTTGATATGCTTACGATCCAGTTACATTGTAGACTTTTGAAGCTTAAATCTTTTATGAACTGGAGTAATTACAATTAGGAATAGTGTAATGAGATAAGAATTTATTACTTTAATTATTTTGGTGCACTATTTTAACATGATTCGGGTTGACAAAAGTGTAAGACAGGTATCCTCTACCTAGCCCCCTAAAAGCATCAATACCCCAATCTTTTTGTTTTGAGTTATTTTTGTGTCTATTTAAAGAAATCTTGTTCAAAAAAGAAAAATGTAATGATCTTACTATTTCTCTATAATCTAAGATAACATCTATAATTTTATTTAGGGTTTTCAAGGAGAATCCCTTATTTTTAAAATAGTTGTTTGTTCTAATCATGAAGTTAGAATTTGCTATATAAGTGGTCTATTTTTTTTAGCCATCAAACTATTTTGGCTTGTAGACTCAACATCAAGTCCTAATAGTTTGTATTGATGAGAGAATATCCAAATACATATTTTCCATTGTATTGACATTGACAATGTTAACTAGTAGCAAAGAGTTATAGGTTTCAATCTAATTTAGATTCTTTGTTTTGGCATGTGGGTTTCCATGTTCTCTTAATTTTTCTTCATCAAGGCTACTCTAGATTTCAAGTCATGGTTACTTCCAAAATCCCTTTTCCTTGAAGCTTTTAGATATTGCATTGTAGCAAGTCACAAGAGAGAGTGTTTAGGGTTCTCAACAAAGTATTTCATTGTTTCTTTTGAGTTTTGTCATGAAAACTAGTGTTGTATAATTCTTCGTCATACTGGATGCACCTTCAAGGAAAGTAGGCTAAAGATAATGTAAAATAATTATGCCACATCAATTTTCCATTTAATATGTATAAGAATTATAATACAAAACCACATTAGACTAAATTATTGGAGACACTATGTGTGTGTCATATCATGAGACATTGAAATGGTGATGGTGAAAAGCTTGCTAAAAAGATGTTAGTGAGTTGGAAATCACATGTTCAAACATCAATGTGCAAAATTCTAAATTTATAGTCATATATTCCTTCTAGCCCAATATTTATGGAAGTAGTATGTGACACACGTTTTTAAAAATAAAAATAAAATTATATTGTAATGTTATAATTTCTATAAATTTTAGCAAGCTTATAAGTGTGAATATGCTGTATATGCATACAATCAATATCCATTTCATGTTCATCCCAAGATCATCAAAAAATTCTTTTTATTGAAGTGATGAATTATGTTAGGAATTTTTATTTTTGTTTAGAGTACTAAAATGAATATGATTTTGTATCATATTATTATAATATTTCTATGATTGAAAAGTGTTATTTTAAATTTTTTATGATTATAAAGCTGGTCTATTCAAGTATATCAATCTACAAGAACTTAGTCCCTGTGATTTAGAGATCTCCTTAAGGTCCTTTTAAATACCATCAATCTTGAAATAGCTAGCAAGAATCAAAGAACTAGAAAATTAGAAAAAAAATAATTATTACACTAAATCAAGACTATATGTCAAATGTTAGATCTATCCAATTCAAATTTGATCTAGAGCTATGGAATTAATTTGGACAAATCTATCAATCTACAAAATTTAAGGATAGTGAGTATACCAAGACATCTTCCTTTTTATATCTATTTGATTGGTATGCATTAAGCTAATTTATTCAATATAGTTCTCATAGATAGGTACACCAACCCTTAACATTTTATTTATAAACTTGATGTTTAATATTTTGATTAACTAACTAACTCAATTATTTAAGTTAATTAGCTTATTGATAGCATTTATTTAATTAGTCTAGATAGCATATTTTCCTTTACATTTTTAATTCTTGTATTCAATCTTAAACCTTTTAAGGTTTGACCTTAAGCTTAAGTCTACACCTTCATTGCTTTTAGAAATTTTTAGATTTATAATTCATTATTACATCATCATTTTCAAATATTATTAATATTTATGTTATATTACTTAATTTTATATTGTTAAAATACATTTCTTCTAGAATTTGAGGCAATATCATTCACCTTACTTTCATGTAATTCTATCCACTCTTATTCAAAGATGTATATACTAAATTAAAAATAACTTACTATTCATATATATAATTATATTGTAAAAATAAAATTAAAAAATAATATTTAATAATTTATCGTTATTATTTAATAGTATTGATCATTAACATTAAAAAAAATCTTAAGTTTACTTTTGGTAATCATATAAAATTTGCCTCTAGCCCTTGTATAAAATGACATTAATGTACTCTAAACTTTAAGAAAGTTATTCCAAACTAAATAAATGTACAACTTACATAATTTGTTTAGAATTTCTTTAATAAAAGCATCCAATTTAAAATTATAATTTATTGCATTGGTAGAAAAAAATTCTCAAATACACATATTCCTACAAAAATAAGTTCTTATAATTATATCCAATTGACCTACAATATAAAATATATTTAAAGATGTTGTTGTCTAGATATTGTTATGATATTATTTAATTCTATACATAAAAAATTCAGTTTGATAAGTAATACACATGTAAGTGAAAACGATTTGCCATAGACTCTTGAGGTTAGCTCACTTGGTCTCGATTGCTACTTTAGGTAACCTAGGTCATGCGTTCAACTCCTAATTTACCTATAATAAAGATGAGGAAATTGATATGCATTGTTTGTAGGTCATGGATTTAACTCCTAATTTACCTATGATAAGGATGAGAATATTAATGTGCATTGCTTGAGAGGTTATAAAAGTTATAAAATACTCGATATAAAACAACTAAATTATCAATTTCTATCCATAAAAAATTTACACACCTCTTTTACCCTTTAATCTCAACGAAACGAAACCTATTAAGCCTTAAGATGATAAAACTAACTGTCACAACACAACATAAACAAAAAAATTATCCCCAAATCCCGCTAAACTCCAATTAGACGACCAATCCACCAATGAGGCATCTTCATGATTAACATATAAGTGGTGGGCTCTATTATGGCACTTTTCCAAAGTGGCAGGAAATTTGAACCTGTTTAGTCAATTCTTTTCCAAAAAATCAACACACTGCGTGCTAATGTCAATCATATGTTAATAATTTTGCTCCTTATAACAGTGTAATACTACAGTAGATGCATGCATTTTGATCTTGTCTGCTTTATCGCCTGGTCCTCTATTAAATCCATCACAACCATTTCTGCTTTCACATTCCTTCTCACCTCTAAGATCTTAATGTTAAATTGCCTAAAGCCTCACCCTTTTTCAGTTACATCAATGAAGAGATCGGATCGGAGGAAGGGCCCTCTCGAGCTGGTTTCTAATTAACGGCAGAGGCCATATAGTTTCCATCTCTTCAACCACGCTGTACGAGGCACAAAATCCCCAAATTCTTATTCGGTTTCTCTCTTCTTTGTTTTTTGGAGTTTTGTGTGTTGAAAAGAAATTTATTTACACTCGCTTCTCTTCACAGAAGTTTTATTTGGAGACCATGGAAAAGAATCCCGAACAATAAAGTATGCCAAAGCATTTGTATGGTTGATAGTAGGACGGAAGTCTTTTGTAGGGCCAATCTGCAGTGGAGTATACAGAACGAGTGGCACTCTGTACATTTAAAGCCGTATTGTTTGAGAAGGAAAGGTACGCAAAAATTTCTATCTTCACTATTTAATTATCGTACTTTTGAAATTCTTCTTTCGTGTATGATTTTGGTATTTTAAATCTTAGGAATCATGGTTAATAGTCTTTGAATTGAAGTAGTATTGGGATGGGTAACTTCTTCAAAAGGTCCAATGCTTCATTTCTGTGAATTGGAGTAGTATTGGGATGGGTGGCCTTCCGCAAAGACCCAATACTTCACCTCTGTGAGCATCACCTATGATCATGAAAAATAGATTTTTGTGAACCACAATTCATAAAACATGGATCAAAAACTTTGACTCACGACATGATAATATCTTAAACATGCTTCAAAAGTGTCTATTTTGAGTTAAAGTCTACAATCTATGGTGTTATTGTTTCAGACAACTGCCAAGGAACAGATAAGTAAATGATCTGGATGACATAGCAAATTGTTTCTCTTGGGAGAAACCAAAAACTGTAAGCAATAGCAAAACATCTTACAAAGAACGTGACACAAATAGATCTTCCTCTATTTTCATCAATGCACACAACATCTTACAAAGAACGTGACACAAATAGTGGGCAAAAAATAAGATAGCTTATGAGAATTAGCCATGACTAATATCATGCAGGTGCATTATCCAGTTCACAGCATAACACGCATACACACGCTTCTATCTCCATTTTTATGAACATACTAGTGTTTTATAATAATACATTGTATTTCCTATGAACAATAATAAATCTTCCGTATGAAATCATTATTATTATTTTATAAATTAAAAGTACAAACACTACTGTGTTTGGCAGGTAGTTTCACCACAACAATTTATTTTGGGGTATAAAAATAAAGGTTATCCTATGAGCTAAGGCAGCTGCATTGTTCAAGAAATTAAACATATCGTTTGTAGCTCAACCGCTTTACATTAGACATAATTAATAAGCTTTACAAATTTTGTAGGAAATTAATGTTTATATTTGTAATAAAACTATTTTAGTAATTTAGTGATATTAATATTTTGTTAGTTATTGAAGATTTAGTTTCGTGGAGGAAAGTTTGGAAAGTTTGGAAAGTCATTTAGAGGAATGTAATATTTTATAATCATTTGTATAATATTTTAGTACATCTCAAAGAAATATTAATATTATTTAGATATATTGATGTTATTTAGGAAAGTAATATGGTTTAATTTTTTTTTTAAATTTCTCCTTTCATTTTTCAATATGATATCAGAGTTTTGTAATGGTCATTTTCTATGAAGTGATATAAATAATGGCAGTCAATTTTAATGTATAACTTTTGCAACAATTTGAACAACATCAAATTGGATTTTTGTGAGTATGGGCATGGGAAAAGAAGCCACATCATTGCACATAGGGTTCATGTGCCAAGCTACCACAAGTGACAAATGATATTCTTCGAGATGCAATGCCATGTTTCTTATATTTTGCATCTAATCATTCCTTATTTGAAGAAAAAGTTGAAATGGTGAGAGAGGTCTATATGTTTGACATACCATGTTGATATTTGTCTCAATAAGTTTAAATCTCTTTTACGGTCACAATTTAAATTACAATGGCCAAGGCCTAAATTCTCTTCCCCTCCCCTCCCCCCCCACACACACACCAAATATGATTTTGAAAAAAATAGAGTGGGCCAAATTTGAAGAACCTACAAGGCTTTCAATTTTTTTAAGATAATGGTTTTTGTTGAGGTTTGTATAATTTTTGGGTATTTTTCTAAGAATGGCGATTTCATTAGATAAATATTCTAGCTTTATATTTTAAACCTAGAGAAGAAAAATCCATATGAAACTAATGAACAAAAAATCATAGGGAATTGTAACAGAAATAAGAAATCATCTACGAATGTGAATAAGTTAGTAGATTGGCATACTACAAAATAAAAATCTTAAGCTATTATTGCTCTTTCTCTCTCTAATTCTTAGTTACATCATGTATATCTAGAAGGACCATCCAAATAAATTTGGGATAATCTAAATAGACTATTTGGAGCAAAAGAGTTTAATTTAAAGTTTTACCTAAAGCTTCAATGATTAAGATTCAAGATGGATGGAAAAACTACTATTTCTTGTCACATAAGCAATCTAAGGTCTCTCATTGGATAGCTAGAAAGTTATATGGCTATGGTAGATGATGAGTATGCTCAATCCATTTTGTTAAATAGTCTCCCTTCTAAATACAATGTCTTTTTTATTTTTTAGTTAGATACATTCTCAAACTTTAGAAGGTATGGCTTTAGCTCTCTTAGTTGAAGAAAAAGGAAGAATTGTATCTAAGATAAAGAGAGTGGTTCTCAACATGAGAATGTGTTATACTAATGAAGAAATCATAGAAGATCAGATACAAAAACAAGGAAATATTTTTAATAAAGAAAAGAGGTCTCACAACTTGGAACTATAAATTAAGAAAATGATATTCTCAAAGTAAAGCTAAAAAGACAAATCAAATCAAGTTAATATAGCATTTATTGATGTTTCACTACATTCTTTTGTTGAAGATACAAGGGATGAATACTTATTTTGAGACGCCCTCACTAGAGGAGGATGAAAAACATTAGACATTGGAGGGATCTAATCATCTCAATCTAGCTTCTCACTTAGAGATGGTACTTTGTATGAGAGGAATTATTTTTTGTTTTTCATGTTCATTTCTTTGAATAGTGAAAGTCAAAAAAAAAAAATATTAAGAATTGTATTTTCTTGAGGATAAGAAAGGATCTAGTGTAGATAAAAATGAGCATGGATTATTGTCTAGATAGTTTGGGAGGTTTTGGATCTTGACAATTATACCCTTATGAGGTTCATGGGACAACTTGAAGGAACTATAGCTTGACATTGATAGTTTTTGAATAATTTAGGAGATCCATAATTTATAGTTTAGAATTGGTAGAGTATGGGAACTTTGAAAATGAGCTTGGGAGATAAATATTTACAAGGCTTACAAATTATCTTGATGGATTTCTAAAATTCAAAGAGAAGGTTCTAAAGAGTATGAGGCTATGATTTGTTAGCATTTTATATTTTATATTTTTCTTTTTCTACTATAAACCTTAAGAGGGGGCATTAGAAATTAAGGTTTGCATTTGTAATAAAGTAAGCTTAATGAATTAGTGGCATTTTTTTTTTTGCTTGTTATTGAATATTTAGTTTCTTGTGAGGAAGTTATAGGGTATGCATAGTACTGTGATGAATCCCAAATGAGTAAATTAATATTCTTTAAATATTTTGATACTATCTAAGAAAACAATATGGTTCATCATTATCCTACATTTTGTTCTTCCTTTCCTTAGCCAAACCCCATTTTGGTCAATGGAAATCCAAGGTTACTTTTTCTAATCATAAAGAAAAAAATCAAAATTCAAGATTAATCAATCATATTAATAAAAGCTATTTTTTTGTCAAACTATCACTCAAATACATCATATATAGTCCCTCATGTAATAATATTGATCAAATGTTATGTTAAACATATTAGAAAATATATGTAGACTCTTAGATAAAATTGTGTAACATAAGACTTAAGATAGAGAACACATCCATCAAATTAAGCAAGATAGTTTTCTGAAGTGTTTTAGAGGATAGATAAAAAATGTTTATGAGATAAGTTGTGTCTAAAGTATTTCATAGGATAGGTTTAAAGTATGAAAAAAAATAATGAGAAAATATGATAAAAAGAGAAAAATTAAGATAAGTTATGTATTTTTTTAAGAAATATATTAGTTTATGATAATTTAAAAAATATAAAGATGGTTTAGTTTTAAATATTTATATTCAATAATCATAAATAATATTACCTTTTCATTGAATTTTCTAAAATTATTTTATTAATATTTTAAATAGATATATATTTTAAAATATTAAATCTAAATATAATTTATATTTTTTCTTTATAATATATATACAAAGCATAAAAATAGATCTAGAAAATATCCATTGATGAACTTAGCAACCTAAAGGAGATATGGAGATTATTCTTGCAATGAGTGAGTATTTCTTTATGGGTTTTTCTAGAATGGCTAATTGTAAAATGGGTTGTGAGAGTAATCCATACTCTTATAATCAAGCTAGTTTATTCAACACAACTTGACATATGGGTTTTTATCTAGTGGAAGAGCCCTCCTCTATGATTCCTATTTGGGTTTGTCTCTTTTAGCTTCCTATACAATTCTATGGACTACATATACTGTAGTCTATTGCATCACTCCTTGGTAAGCCTTTGGATCCCTGACATCATATGATCAAAATAAAGGTAACTACCTATGCATATATTTTTATTGAAATTGATTTCAATAATCTATTGTCTAATTCTTTAGAGACTAGATTAGGGAACAAAAATTAGATCTAACAACTAGATCAAGATGCCCTTCCCTTTAGATGTTGTGCATTACATGCTTATATGAATTTATAGAGAAATTATCATATCAAGACCTCAATGGCTTCATACTCTACTATAGGGAATTATTATCTATGGATAATTCTAAAGGGAAAGATTAGACCCATGTGAAATAGAAAGATTCAAACGGGTTTATTCTTGTTAAATCCTATTTTAAATGAAGGAAAATACATTTCATAAGAAAATATAGTCTAAGAGGCGGTGTATCTAATAATTTTTATGTCCTTTGAAACTTTTGATCTACCTAGTTTTGGTGCTCCTTAGTCTAGCACATTGCCCAATTTAGAAACAATGAATACTTCAAATCAAATATTGGTGTCTTCTATGGAATGGGTTTCTACTTCTACCAATATTATGGAAGAATATGCTAAGCCAAAGGATGTTGATTCTTTTTATTCTATATTTATTTTATATCTTCATATTATGCCAAAGAAACAAGATGAATTTTATGAAGATTGTGATATTCTCTAGAAGTGTCTCATGATATGTATAAAGGATGAACTAAAGAATACAAATCCTCCTCTTCTTGGTCTTTAAAGTAATAATAAAAAAAGGTTACTTTAGAAAAATCTTCCAAAGTGGGGAGGAAAAGAGATTGAGAGAAGGTAAACATGACTAGGGAATATTTAGTGTAATTTGGTGTGATTAGGACACTATATTTTCATCTCTAATATCTAGAAATGATAGTTATATTTCATAGAACTACAAGGGTCTAAGTAGCACCCTAAAAAAAAAGGCTATCAAAAATATTATTTTGGAACATGTAAGCCTAATGTTATTTTTCTTCAAGAAAATAAGCTTTTAGTAGAGGATATACTTTCTTTATCTTCTACTCTTTGGAAAGGAATCCATTATCAATGTATTGGTGCTCTAGGTCTTATTGGAGGGATGACCTATTTATGGAATCCTCACTACTTGAACCTTTCTTTTTGGATTGAAATAAAAATTTCTATATAGAGAGAAGCTTATTTCTTTAACTTGGGTACCTTAATTGCTCCATATAATGTGTATGATCCTACTTTGGTATTATATTAGGTTTCTTTGATCTATGATCCCTAGTACTCCTTGGATTATGGTAGGTGACTTCAACACCATTCTAAGACTTGATGACAAATTTGGTAGTTCTATCTAGTTTCTAGATCTATCATTTTCCTTGTTCAAAGATAATATATCTAATCTAAAAATGGTTGATGTTAAAATAAGAGGCTAAAGTTTCACTTGGAATAATTAAAGATATGGAATTACTTCAATTTTTAAGCATCTAGACCATCTTTTAGCCTTAGATTGTTGGGTTGGTGACAACTAGATCTCTATTTATAACATCTTACAATGAAAAGTATTTGATCATTGACCTATCAAATTTTCTTCCTATCTATTTCCTCTTCCCAAGAATCCTTCTTTCAAGTTCTAGTTAATGTGGCAAAGATATTTAGGTATTCATGAGCACATGGATGATTGGGGGTTTTTATATAAGGATTTATTTAGTATAGCTATTTTTTACTTTTATAAGAGAATTTAGTTTGTAAAATTTAATCTTAAGAAGTGGAAAAAAATGCTCTTTTGAAAATATATTTTGGTAAAATTCCCAGGTTCAAGAGAGGCTGTATGGTATTACTTTTTAGATAAAGGAATTTTTATTAATTTAGAGAGGATTATTGAGGAGTCTTTATGCTCTAAAGAATTTACTGAATGAGAACTTTGCAAAGATATTTTTAGCAAAGAAAAATATCATATTGATTGGCTTCAATGGGGAGATAAGAATATTTATTTCTTCCATAATTATGTCAAAGTAAGAAGAAATGAAAATGTTCATTTTTACAATTAAGTTTGCTCAAGGTGCTCATATTTCTTCTTTCCAAGATTTTTCTAGGGAAACTACCATACATTTTTTTCCTTATTTGAGGAAAACATTCTAAATATTGTGGAGGAGGAAAAAATAAATTAGATTATATTGTACCTTTGATTTCTGAAGATATGAATAATTTTTCAATTAGGAAAATTTATATTAATGAGCTTGAAAAGCTGAATTTTTAGATGAAGAAAGATAGATTCCCTATTCTAGATGGCTTCCTTATTGATTTTTTTTAGGAATTATGGGATATTTTAAAGTTCTATCTTTTGGAGGTTGTTATAAAATCCTGGGTCAATAAGAAGATGCTTAAAGCTATTAATTCTATGTTTTTAGCATTGATTCCCCAAAAATAGGGGGCTAATTCTATTTATATGTTTTAGTCTATTACCTTTTGTAATATTATATATAATGTTATTACAAAAACTATTGCTAATCAATTGAAGTAGATTTTTTTTTATTGAGCAAGGTGGTTTTGTGAAAGGGTGTTATATACTTGATAGTATTATTTTTCATATAGAGGCTATTTATTATATGTCTATATCAAAGTATATGTCTATGTTTATTAAAACATATGTGGAATTAAGTATATGGGTATGCAGGATCATGGTGGGCCAAAAAGTGGCAATATGATGGGTATGTGGTTGATGACTTTTTTTTTACCCAAAATTGATGAAATGAAAAGGATTTTTAAAGGAGATTCTCAACTTTCCATCAATATAAATTATGTGTTACTTTGAATTTAATAATTAATTATTATTCATTTTCTATTCAAATTACGACTAAAGTCTGATTGATAGATTGATTGAAAAACATCTATAGCTTTCAAACGGTATCACATTTTTTAATCCAAAATATGTGTCACATTCTATGCTTCATCTACTATAGGTTAAAAAAAGAAAAATTGAATTTTATGAAGTTTTGACCAAGTTAAGGTGGTCAGACATACAAGTTTTTTATATTTTTTAAAAGTTGTAATAAAAATTCATAATTAATTATTTTTTGGAAAAAAATTACAAAAAATATGCATCAATTGGGACATGAGTCCTCTACTTATATCTAAAATATTATAAAAAATATTATCATTTTTATTGTTGTTAGGGTGGTTAGAATGACACTACTTCTTATTTTTTCCACTGAAATTTAAGTACTACTACATTGAAATTTCAAATTTTCACAAATAGATTTTTTTCTTAAAACAAACCTAGTAGTTTAGAAACTACATTCAATTTTCTACAGATTCTATTTTTACATATTTTTGAAATAATATAGATAACTTATTCAAATTTTTACATTAAGTTTCCTAGCTCTGATTTTTTTTATTTTTTCGCCACTTAAGGGCCTATTTTTTCCATGATGATCTTGCACATACCTATATGATAGGGTTATATAGTCTTTATTCTAAAGAAATATCTATTTTTTGTTTTGGGTGGGAGTGGATTGATTGGGTCATGAGTTGAATGTGGCTTATGATTCCTTTTTGTTCTTATTAATGGTATTAATTCTCCTATTTCTTTGAAAATAGGGATCTTCATTAGGGAGATCCTATTTTTCCTTATCTTTTATCTTGATGATAGAAGGGTTAGGGAGTTTACTAAAGCACCAAATAATCAATGGATGTATCCAAGGTTGGTCTTGGACTCAAACTCTAGATTCATAGTTACACCTTTATTTTATGAATTATACTACTTGAATGAGCATTGATAAAATTCATTAGAGATATCTAATTTAAGGGAGGATTTGGATATTTATTTAACTAGTTTAGGATAATGAATTAATGAAGATACAACCTTGTTTTTATTTAATACTCTTATGCTTATTCAACAAAGAATTGCATAAATCTTTCACTTCAAGATAGGATATTTTTCTTTAGATTATTTGAGGATAGCCTTATCTATTGGCAATCCTAGTAGAAATTTGTGGTAAAGAACTTTGGATAGATTTTGTATGTAAGTTAGTTATTGATATTTTGATGGCTATCTTTGGCTAAATATTTTATGTTAAAATTGATGTTATAGGCTCTTCCTAAATATAGATTCTTGGTTCTCTTATCTCTAAAAACTTTCTTAAGGAAATCAACTCTCTTTCAAGGAAATTTCTTTGGGCAAGGAATTTGGATTCCCACAAGTGGAATCTAGTTCATTGGAATCATATTTTTCAACCTAAATAATATAGTGGTTTAGGACTTTGGTAGGTTGAGCTCAATAGTTAATCTTTGGTGGCTAACTTATATTGGATTTAGTTCAAGTTTCTTGGAAAATATTGTGCTAAAATTCTTAATGGAAAGTGTTTGGGTTGTGTTCTTGATGATAGTATTAGAAGGATGGATATGTGTGGGAAAGGTTCAATCATTTGGGATATTATTAAGAGAGGAGTTATCATTATAAAGTATGTAATATTTTAGATTATTAAAAAATCTCTTGTCTAGAAAGACTCTTGGGATCTCCATTCTTTTATTATTTTTTATTATTTCCTCTTTTTTATCCCTTTAGTGAATTTTTTAGGAAGCTAGGTGGACAAAAATTGTTGACTTCAAGACCTATCCTTTTTTCTAAAAAAATCTCATATATATTGCTAGAAGGATCCTTGTAGTTGGCTTAGAGGTGGTTCATCTAAAGCTTGCACTACTCTCTCATTTATTCTTAAGGACCATTTTTTTTTCTTTAGAGGAATAACGACAAAATGAATAAAAATAACTTGGGGTAGATTATACAAAAATGCATGGATAGATCTCAAGAGCTCTAAAATACCTTTTCAACATTGTAAGAATCACGAAAATAAGAGGTATAGTAAAATAATTATGAGCTTGGAGTTGAAAATGATGATCTAACTTCAACAAGTGATTAAATCTACCAATAGAAAAATATAATAATGAGGTCTACCAATATGTAGTGCCCTTTGTATTGACCCTTCTGGGCATTTAAGTAAGGAGTTGTTTGTGAGTCCGTTGTTGGTTGTAGTAGTTTGAATGGTTTTGTTTAATTGGGTAATTAATCAAAATCAAGTACTAAATAATTTAATTAAATTAAACTTAAATATTATAATAGATACTTGTTTATTATTAGAGGTTATAATAATACAAGAATAAAAAAAATTATTCAAAACATAATTTTAATTTGAAGATAAAATTAATAAAGTTATGGATAACTGAAGTGGGTAATGAAGTTCATGGCGGTTACACTCTGAATGGAGAAAAACGTGGGAAGTAGTGGAGTTTTCATTTTGAGAAATTATTATGGTTGCATGCAAAAGATCCTCTGTAACCGAAACTCTACTATTTTTATTTTGAATGCATGATTAACGGATGGTTTTGGGGGGGGCGGGGGAATTATTGGAAAGTGTGGCAGTTATTTGGAAAGATCAAGAAAAGCTGATATGATAGTCGCAAGCTGGAAGGGAGAGCCCAGCATCAAATCTCTTCTTGGGCAAGCGAAAGAAATCAGGTTCCACTGATGTCTTAATTCCTTCTCTGTTTTGAAATACTCGTTTAAATGATCATGCAGTTGAAAACAGAATAACTATTGGATTACTTCTTTAATTTGGGCAATTCGCAAAAAAAATCTGGTTGAGGAATTTGAAGCTCCTTCTGTATTTAGCTTTGTGAATCTTGCAGGGTTGTATTTCACATTAAATGTGGATCTATCTTTCCCCAGCTGAACACCTTGTTTTCAAAAGATGTATTTCTTTGATATAGCTATTTGAACTACAATTGTTTATAAGTAAAACATTTTAGCTTCTATCTTAAACCCAAATAAGATAGCTTGCATAGCTAATTGATTGAAAACATTGAACTGCGATTGTTCTGGAATTGGCATAGTGTTGTTTTTTTTGGAATCTCTGTGAGTTTCTTTTTCCCTATTCGTTTATCATGTCACAGCATATATTACTTAAGGAAAACAAGGGTTCATTTCAAAGTCTATCATGCCTGGCGCTTTGGGCACTTAATTGTGTATAGTCTACTGGGAGGGATACCACACGAGATCATTTCGAATCCCTGACTGTGCTTGGACTATGGAGCATGCTTACCTTGCAATACCATTAACTCAGACTCACTTCACAATTATAATAGAGGTCTTTTGTTACCAGGCCCATTCTGGCCAATTTACATTAATTACTAGGCACGGCGGTATAATTAGAGCAATTAACTATGAATTAGTTAAACCAAAATTCATTACGATTCTTCCTCTTTCACCGTTTGTTGGCCTGATCTGCAAGCCTGCCAGCCTAAATGGCTTTGTTTTTGAAAGCTAAAGTTGCTCCTTAGTCACCAGCGTAGTTCTCACTGCCTTTTCTGACTCTTTCATTTCAATAGATCGACTGGAGGATTCAATCTTGTGGACCACACGGTTGATGTGCTTTTAATCCTTGGTTCCAAAGAAGATATCCTTGCCAAATGTCGCCACCCCTGTTTGTTTAACCACCCGAGTCTTCAGTGAACATTCTTAGAACATCGATGTTTATGTCTTCTTAAATTGGTGTTGATCAAAGAGTCACCTGGCGCGCAGCTTAGGGAGGCCATCTACTTTGAGATTTTGTGGAGAACTGAGACTATTCCATGACAACGAGCAAGCACCTGCATATCAATCGGGTGCCTTGGGTGAGGTTCAGTGTGCCTGTAAGGCATGACTCATTATGCTGCACATTGGGTACCAAACATCAAATTTATTTGCACTTCAATTTTCATATCTGGTAGTGTCTTAATATTTCATCATGCCTTATCTTAGACCGAATTTTATGAATTGCATGTATTATCATTTTTTTTTTAATGGAAGACAAAACATTTAGAGGGTTTAAATTTGTGTGGTTCCTTCAACCCAATGCACGCCATGCTTCATGGCAACATTATATTGAAATTAATACGTATGTTTTAGTTATGCAAGTAAGGCGATCAGATTACTCTTATGCCTAACATAGAGCATTCCCTACAAGTGCGCTAATCTTCTCAGTCTCCAAATAGTTCAGCATAATTCAATAAACAAACTATATTTTGAACTATTTATATACCTTTCTTTTCTCATAGGCCTATATAGGGAAATGAATTTGGAAAAATGCAATAGGTAGAGCAATACAAATTGGTTGTTTTGTTTTGCAAATTTAATTGGAACTGTAGATTAGACATGGATACCCACAATAGTGTTGATACTCAATCAACTAGTGCGTTGCCATTGAACTACTTGCAACGCTCTCTCTCTCCCTCCATGATGTCGCTATTTTGCATTAGATTGAATGAATTTACCTTGCTTTCATGAATTTATTTTTTAGTGTTTCTTCCATATCATGGATTCAGGTTAATCAATTTAGAATAGGATTGAATCTATGAAAACCAAATCATTGACCTCATGTATACCAATCAAGCTAATGAAAAGATAAGTGGCTAGGATTAATTCCCGGTGTGTGAAGGAAGATCATCTACATCTACAGGGATTACTATTCTTTTTATTTTCCTCTATGATCTATGAGGAATGATTAAAAGAGTTTCTTGAAAACATAAGAATTGAACTTGGCTTTATGCCTACCAATTGCCTTTGCTTGAAGGTATTGTAGCGCAAGCCTGCTTTTTAGATTGTTTCATTTAGCATCACCAATATTCACTTCAAGAACATTGTACCTGTTTACAATGAAGGATATGGCTCTCACCTCTCAAAACCATATCTTTATCTCATTCAATATTAAAAGGCTTGGTCTTGGAATATTTATATTATCATGCTTTCTCTTCCCTCATAAGTGAAATGGTCATCTTGTAATTTTTAATAAAATAGATATACTATGTTGCTGTTAAGGGCATGTCCTCTTTTATTGACTTGGAAATAAAACCACACCCCCTTTGATATTTTTTTTTTTAAGATGTGGTTTTAAATAGATAAAATTTTGTTTTATTACCCTTTATAAGGAAATCTCTAAAGGGTAGAAATAAATGAGAAAAGATTGTTTCACTAATTTATATTAGAATTTAAATGTGTATTTCTTTTAGAAGAAATAAATAAATGAATTATATCTCTATATTTATTTGATATCGTGAGTTGCTTAAAAAGAAGAAGTAAATTTCATGTTGTTGTGATCACTTGTTTTGTTGGTTGACATTGTCGTTGGCTTTTGGGGTGAATTATGGATTTTGGTATTGCGATGGTTATGTGTTATCGTTTCTGGGAGGAATTTCATTTGAGCCAATTGGCCCTTGGGAAGATTTTGGTTTTGTGAGTTGTTTATGTAGGTATTTTCTTGAGTGAGATTTTGTTGTGATGACTTTACTTGTTGATTTGTAAATTGTGGATGGTCTATAATCTTTTGAGATCTTAATGTTGTTGCCATGGGGAAACTACTGTGTAGTGATTAAGTCTTCCAGTGGTTGAAGGGATATGATTTTTATTTTATATTTTTGCTAGGGTTGGTATGGGGGCCGATGAACTGAGAGGATCGCCTTGGGTAACCCATATCAAGCCCGGTGTATTTATTGAGTTTAATGTTATTTCATCTGAAAATAGGTGGTTTTATGATTCTGTCTAGTACTTTGATGATGGTTGATATTGCATTTGGATTGTTTTTATGTGGCTTTGAGTTTGATGTTGATTTTGAGATCAAGTTTTATTGTCACCTTGTTGGGAAACCCTTGTTTTAGTGATTTATCAGTCTTCCAGAGAAAGGGAAAGAAAGGTGCTACTTTATTATCGGCCTTTATTTTGGTTCTTTGTGAACTATTGCTCGTATGATCTATTTGACGTTAGGGGTTTAGCCTTGCACTTGAAAATAGTTTCGTTATGAAGATTTTGTGTAGAATGGTGTATGTCTTGCTAATGCAACTTATCATGTGGCTTTATATGTTGTGCATGGGGCTTACCCTGATAGTGTCTTTTGATTCTGGTTGTTTATAAGGGGAGTGGCTTTCAATGGGGGCCGAGACCCGGAAGTGGTCTCAGGGTAACTCATTGGAAGTTTGTTAATCAAGTGAAAACGATAATATTTATTTAGGGGTTTTTGGGTATAATCACACTTTAACAAGATATAAGTTAATGCCCCACTCATGACTCAAGTGCTTGTATGGGCTTGAGATGAGTTGAGAAGGCCTGGAATGGCGAAGTCATTATCTTGTCCTTATGAAAGATAATCGATGCTGCATTGGATTGCATGTGGGGCCGGGTTTCGTAAGAGGTCACCACGGTAACCCAAGTTGGGGGCCGGGGCCTAGGAAGATTCGCCAGGGTAACCCATGCATCATTGGGATGACACTCTTCCCTAAACAACTATATTTGGTTTTGATTCCCTCTATGTTATTCTTGGGCCTCTGGAAGCACTTGTTGACATTTGTATGTTGATGTTTATTTGGTTATTCCTTATGTTGGACACAACTTGTGTTGGTTATATATTTGTGCTGAGGTTGTCTTATGTTATTGTGGATCTTGTTGTGAAGTCTGGTATCTTTGTTCTGTATGATGGTTATTATTGGGGATCCTTCTTGTCATCTCTTAGCACCGAGGGTGGGCCTTCGGGTCCACGTGGTTGGGTGGAACGTGCTATGCACCCCATTGGGTCCCCAATTGTCGATTGAGAAGTGCCAAATTGTACTTTGTAGAGATTCTTGAGTTGATCCAGAGTTGAATCCAGTATTGCAGCTTTGTACTCTTTCATTTCAAATGTAACATTCCATTTTATTGTATCTTCCCCATTCATGTTGGGAAACGGAATTGTAATATTGTAACCCTTGATTAATGTACTAACCATGTTCATGTTATCTTATGATTATTGGTGTATACTTACCATCCATGTGATGTAATGATGTTGTTGTGAAAAGTAATGCAGTCTTGTAAAACCCGAGGGATTTTCTATATGTAGATTCATGTTTAGTTTCAAATCATGTAATGTATGATTATTATGATGTATATTAATACCTTTTAGAAAAAAAATTGGTGCCATAAATGCTAGATGTAATGTATCCTTCGGGCTTGCTTGGCGGGGCATTACACAATACCACTATAAAGTATGTCAAACAAAATTTTTGATGATATCACATTTGCTAAATTTTGACATTATATGACCAAGTTATATGAGAAAGAAAAAAATAGATCCTTTAGAAAAAAAACTAGGGTTTGGGGGTCAAGAAAAGGTACTGTTGGCATCATCATAAATTCATCAATCAAAAAATGCTCTTATTCCCCAAAATATTCCCTTACTTTTGTGAAATAGTTGATTTTATATTGAAACCTCTAGTTGCTATCAAAAACCATTGTTCTGAGGGAAAATTTTGATTTTGGGAAAGGGAGATGGTATTGAGGTTTCCAAGGTGGTTTTATGTGTGTTGGTAAAATGTTCACATTGGTAGAGGTGTAGTTGGTGATGCTAAGGATAGATGTCTATGGTGGGAAATATTGGCAACATAGTCAACATGCCACTAGGATACTATACCCATCAATACAAGCTTTTCAAGGTCAAGTAGTATTTTGTGGGTACTCTAATCTCTTTTTTCTTTCTTAAATCTAAAAAACCAAGATTTTACAAAAATATTAAGGATGTAGAAAATATGAATTATAGGTTTAATGGTGACTAGGACATACTTTGTTGCACAACCATATGGATACATATGATTGTACAAGATTCTATACATAATTTTCCAAGCCATCATTTTTTTTCTTTTTTTTCTAATATGCAAATCCTAGCATTTGGATAGGTGAGCTTAGGGTTTTAGAGTATTCTAGATGCAATGATGATGCTTATTTTTCTCCATGATTCAAAATCATTTTTCAAGGTTGAATCTCTCAAAAAAAGAATAGGAAGTCATCGATCTAGTTATCTTATACCATGTATGAGTTATTATTGAACTCCGTAGCTCTTAGAAATCACCTAAAACAAAAATTCCTATCATAGAGAGAAAAAAACATATGATTTGGCTATACAACCTTAATAATTGTATTGATCCAAAAAACCATCTTAATAGGTTTTTGGAATGATTTGATGAATAGATATTACAATGTATAATATAGTTAATCCTTATAAAAGGAAAAAAAAAACTATATGAAAACTTGAATGGGAATTAAACTAGATCATGAAAAGTGTAATCATTCTATGCTATGAGACAAAAAATTTCATGACCTAATAATAGAGAAACACTTTCCTAAGTTTAGCTTAAGTTTAATAAAGTAAAAAGGGGACCTAACTAATTATTTAGATGATTTTCCTATTTTACTCTGATAAGGAAATGGTATTGGACAACAATAAGATTAATCCTTATAGGAAAGGTCAAGTTCTTAATTAGACACATGACACTCTAAATCCCACATAAAACTATAATATCTCTTGGAATTAGCCCCACATTTCAACATAATTGAGCTTAATCCAAGTGGCTTCCTTACAAGCATGAGTAGATAACACATTTTCTCTATTTCTTTAGTGTATAAAATAACCAAAACCTATTGCTTTCTCATCTAATTTATAGCACCACTAAACATAGTAAATGAATATCCATTAGTGGATCTAATACTATTCACATCCCCAACCCTATCTTAATCCATAATCCATAAATAGTCATCAAATTCTAGTCATTTGTAGAATTACCATGATAATAAATGGAGTATTTGGAGGTACCAAAAATATTTTAAGACACTATTCATTTTATCCCAATGTACTAATATAATATTATCCAATAAGTGACTTATGACACCCACCACTTGGGTTTTGCCTTGTTTTGTATAGACCATAGCACACATTAAGCACCCAAAAACACTAGCCTAAATACTCTATCCATATCATACATCTCACTA
This sequence comes from Sequoia sempervirens, assembly GCA_007258455.2. Lineage (NCBI taxonomy): Eukaryota > Viridiplantae > Streptophyta > Pinopsida > Cupressales > Cupressaceae > Sequoia > Sequoia sempervirens. The sequence goes on from VDFB02286920.1 coordinate 199,915, forward strand.
GGATAAGTAAAAAATTACTCAACTGATAAATTGGTCTACACTAAAATAGGAACACACAAAGGTATTCAATTTGGCATGTTGAATATGTCCAAAATTGTGTTCACATGCCTTCTCTAGCCCAACCACAGTTTTTGTTAGCTCTATTTGTTATGATCTCTATTCTCAAGATGAACCTAGCCACCCCTAATTCCATCTCAAATTTGTATTGAAAGCTAATATTTCAATTCATAAACTATACTCTAATCATTATCAAATATAACATATCACAAATAAATAATGTAATAATAAGGAATTGACCATTTCCAACCTTATAATAGATACAATGAGCTGGTTTATACCTCTAAAACCTCAATCCTGACATAAATGTGTCAAATTTTTGGTTCCACATCATAGGGTATTTCTTAAGACCATACAAAATTTTCCTTAACTTAGAAATAAAATTTTATTTACTTATATCAATATAGTGCTTTGACTATGACATAATTCTCTTTCTTCAAATTACTATGAAGGAAAATTTTCTTTACATCCATCTACTCATAATTAAGATTAAATGGTGCTATATAATAGATAATAGAAATTGAATGGATGATAGATTAGTAGTTGGGGAGAAACTCTCACCATAATCAATTCCCTTGATCTAGGAATAACCCTTTGCAACCAATCTCATCTTGTAATTTTCAACATTGCTATCTGAGACTATTTTCTTTTTAACCCTATTTGCACCCAATAGGTTTACATCCATTAGACAAGTACACTCAGTACCATGTGTCATTTTTCCTTAATGTGATTATCTCCTTGTTCATGGATATTTTGCAAGAATCTACCTCATTTATACCTATAAATTCCTTTGTAATTCAAGGATCATAAATGTTAATAATCAAAGAAAAAATGCAACTCTGATTAGGAGGAATATACCTATGAGATTGTTTTCTATCTAGATCTCTGACTTCTTCAATCTATGAGATGGAGGTTCTACCCCTCTTTAAAAATATTGAAACTATTTGATCTCTCCTATTCAAATATTTCAAGGGATTCTACTTCAACTTTTTTGTTCTATGGGGGTAGTCAAACTACATCTTTCTTTTCATATTTTTTTGGCTGCAATAAAGTGGAATAAGGATTAAATACTATGTAGATAACACTGATGCTAAACAAAAATCTCTTAGCCACCAGTTCATAAAGCTTGTATCTTTCCATACCAATACTGGTCATAACTAATGAACATAAATTTTATAGCCTTTTTCTAGAAATTTTATCTTTTCTCCCTAGTCACATTCAAGCATATGCCTTCAACCAAAAAATCTAAGATATCTCGATGAATATTTTTTCCTAATCATACCTCCATATTTTTCTTATCAACAAAAGCTATAGGGGATCTTTTTACTAGTTAACAAGAAATAGTAATCACTTCTACCCAAAACTATTGTTCCAATATGGCCCCACTAAGCATATTCCTAGCCCTCTCCATCAATGTTATGTTAATTCTTTCTAATTGAACTTTATTCTATTAAGGAGTGTATTGAGTTGGCTTATGTATTTCTATTCCATAATCCTTACAAAAAATCAAAATATACTAAATAAAACTCACTACCCTTATCAATTCTAAAAATATTAATCATTTAACCATTTTTATTCTCTACAAGAGCCTTAAATTATTTAAACCAACTAAATAATTTAGATTTAATCCTAAGAAAATATACTAATATCCTTCTATTGTATTCATCAATGAAGGAAACATAATAAATAGATTTTAAAATTGAACATTAAGAGGACCAAAAATGTCACAATGTATCAAGTCCAATACACAAGAAAAATTATGAGAGCTAGAATAAAATTGAACAGGATTTTATTTTTCGTAAAAATATTTAAAAAATAAACTCAAGTTTAGAATAATTTAACTACTCAATAAGAATTTTTCTTAAAGGCCCTTAGAACCTTTTCATCTATGTGACCTATGCTTTGGTTCTAAAACATAGTATTCTCTATAGAAATATTAGTATCTAAAGAATGAGTACCCTTAGGTACCCAAAAAGTATTACTATTGAAAATACATTTAACACTCCTCTTTGTTATTAGTTCCAAAGGTGAAGGAAAATATTGTACAAATATATTTATTAAATAAATATAGCTATTGCATTGAGTTGTGCAGCCAATTAAATTAAATTGTTTATCCAAACACTCTTAGTAATCACCATAGATCCTCAGAACATCTTGCACCCTCCATTCAAGAAAAGAATATGCATAACTAAATAAATTTACTTACAAAAAGTAGGTTTTGTGCCCAACTATGGATATGTACTACATTTTTGATCCCTCTTGCTCATTTATAAGGGAATTGAATTAGGACTCTACCACAACCAAAAATCTTAAAATCAGAATCATATCCTAGGTACACCTTCCAATTATAGCATTCTTCATATTTTATAAACCATTTTTGATGTGAATTCAAGTAAAAAGCTGCACTTGAGTCAATCAACCATGCACCTTATCATTCATGGATAGTCATGGATGTGAAAAAATAATCACCATCATACTAGGAGGATGTCTTAGACTCATCATCAAAATCACTATTTTCTTTTTATTTTTCTCTTTATAGTCTATTGTGAAATTGTCAACATTGTTGTAGTCCAATATTTTTCCTTGGAATTACCAAGAAATTTAGATCTACCATGGGAATTAGATCTAAAATTTTCTTGATTCAATTTTCACTCTTCTTTACTTTTTTATTTCGCTATAGCATGAACGCCTAGGGCATACTTGGAAAATTCAAAACTCTTTCTTTGCATCTCTTTAGAAATAAATGATGTCACCATCTCATCTATTTTAAAATTGGTCATAGTGCTCTAAATATCCATGACAAGATGGTCCAATGAGTTTAGCAAAGAACACAAAAAATTCATGCAATGATCCTACTCTTCTATTTTCACTCCAATAGAGTATAACTAGATTACAACCATGCTAAATAATTTAGGTGTTCAACTGCAAAGCTATTATTCTCTATCTTGAGGTTATACATATTATTTATCAAAAAAAGTTTGGTAATAAGAGATTTAGATTGATAAAAGTCTCTCAATTTATTTCAACTAAGTGTTGTGGTGGTATCTTCATATACATTCAACAATACTAAATCAACGAAATGAAGTCAAATGAGGTCCTTATCTATGCTTTAAATTTTGTCCTAGTATTTTTGTGACATAGTAGTATGTTTGGATTTGGATACTACAACCCATAGATCTATCCATGAGCATATTCTCCATCTCGAGATTCCAAAGTATAAAGATTTTTTATGAGAGCTTCTTTATTTATATTTTGAATGTTCTTACCATCTCTTCTTACAATAAGATAAAATATTTCTATGCAAACTCCAATTCAAATAAATGTTAGTATAAAAACCATTTAACCAACACCTAGAATTCAAGATGATCAAGCTCTAATAGCAAATGAAAGGAATCAAGCTATACGGAAAACATCATAAACTATTCTTAGGAGAGTATATTGTGAATTTTTTTAATTTTATAATTACAAAAAGGAGAAACACATAAAAATAAAACAAAATCACAACCCAATTTAGGTGTATCTAGGAAAAACTCTTTCAAGAGAAAAAACCTACACTTCAAAGTAGCCTAATGTATTGTTTAGTAATCTGAACATAATTACAATATACTTCTAGAGAAATCCTTTATAAGAGTATCATCAACTAAATATCTAATGTAATTTTAATAGTATAATGATACCTACAAAATCATTATCAATACCTCCATGTCAAGCGTCTTATAAAAAAGAGAAGTAATATATGAAACCATCAAATTTGATAATTAAAAAAACCATGAGCTAAAATCAATCAAAAGAGTGGCACCCAAATATATAGTTAGAAAACAAACACTAAAATCTTAAGATGATTTCATAGGCTAAAAATAGCATATTACTCTACATACCACAAGTGCATCATAATCCACTCACTAACTTAGGTATTCTATTTTGACTTCATTATTTCTATTCAAGGATGTCTTATGATGAAGCATCATGAATTGATAACAGTTCTAACTCACTCTTATAATTATTTTCTATGTATACTAATTTTTTACATTTCCAATATAAAAGGCCCAACCACCCATTTTAAAAAAATAATAGACCTCAAAATGACCTACAGAAAAAGCATTCCCTTTGATCTGATATATAAAAACTAGTGGCTATATCTTGAAAGATGAAATTCCTGTGTGGAAGTTCTATAAATGAGTATAAAACTTAAATTGTCCGGTTGTTTCAGCTTCAAATAAGGGCTCAGGCATAACATACATTTCATAATAATTTGATATCTGTAAGAGCATCTTTTGATTAAGAAGAATTTTAGTTAGATCTCTTCCTTCCTTTTCCATTTTCGAATTCTTGGAGTAGATTAATTCTAATCCTGTTAGCTAAATTCGCTAGTACAATTCTTTGTAAATAGGCGCATATAGTCGATTCTATTATTTTCCTCTTTCGGTGGCTAAAGAACTAGTAGTCATTTCTCATGTGTGCAGATAAAGGCTAGAGAAAAGAGATGACTCAACCAGATATCCCTCACAGTCAGGGTGCCAAAGGATTTCTAGAATTCCAACGAGAAGGCAGAGGTGAGGCTGAATCATGGATTGTTCGGGTGCAAAAGAGATTTGAATCTCGTCAATATAAAATGTTACAACCATCTTCAAATGTGTCTATTTATAAGGTACCTGAATCCATGATGGCCTCAAAACCACAAGCTTATGTTCCTCTGGTTGTGTCCTTTGGATTTTATCATCACAAGAAAGAGCAACAACTCTGTGTAATGGATGACCACAAGCTAGAAGCAGTAGAAAGAACTTTGAAAAGGATCAATGATATGGATATCTATATGTTGACAGCAGAGATAAAAATGTTGGAGGAAAGAATCAGAGATTGCTACCAAGATTCAGCAGTTGAATATGATAGAGAAACACTGGCCTGGATGTTGACCATGGATGCATGCTTTATTCTCGAGTTCTTTAGGGCTCTCAGCAAGGACATGTCTAATCAAGAACAGTCCTTCAGTCTTATTTTTCAACGTGGGGATGGAAATGCTATATCATGGGCGATAAAAAGGGACATAATAAAGTTGGAAAACCAAATTCCACTATTTGTTCTCATACATATATTCCAATTAGAGCTAAAAACCCACGAAAATGCAGTATCCAAGCTAGCCACAATACTAAGTCACTTCCAAGAATTTAAAGGGTTTCCCTTCAGTTTGGAAGTTTGGGAACACCAAATTGCATGGAAGATTGAAGAACAAATAAAAAAAGGTGCATGCCATCTGCTGGATTTGTGTAGAATGTTAATTTCAGATTTCTTAACACATTCACGTCCCCATTCTCCCCCTTTTGCATTGTCAGTCTCTATGAACCAGAATAATAATGATAAGTTATCTACCCTTTCAGCGGAACTCTTAAGAAATGTTGGTATCTCATTCAAGCCAAGTGTTGATGGGAAACTGCTATTTGAAAACAGAAGATTTGCAAGCAGTTATTTTTTCCTCCCCAAAATCATAGTGGGGGATGACACAGAGACTATCCTGCGGAATTTGATTGCTTTTGATGAGTGTCAAAGATGTCGATCCTCTCCAGAAGTCACAATAATTTCCCAATATATAGGCCTAATAGATGATTTAATTGACTCTGAGAAAGATGTTGCTTTGCTAAGGAATGAGGGAATCATCATAAGTCTGATGGGGAGAGATAATGAAATAGGTGGCATGTTCCATGATCTAGACAGGGAAGTCACTATACAACCAATTGAACAATTTCAGGTGGTTGTGAAACAAATAACAGATCATCATAACAGTGTATTGAATTTGTGGATCAGACAGTTCAAAGAAGAGTATTGCTCAAGGCCTTGGTGCATTCTCTCTCTTCTGGTGGCGATACTTGTTTTGGGTATGACTGCTGTGCAAACTTATTATGGATCGAAAGCTAACTGAAGTTATATAGTCTTAGGTATAAATGACACTATTTGTTTTTCAGAATTCTACTAGATCCTTAGCGTAGAAATTTGTACTGTCTTGTGATCTATGTCCTTGCATAACTTTGCATGTATATGTTTAAATAGCAACGTTAATATCCAAATCAGTAATATATCAAATTATGTTGTCAACGTATAGATGTCCATATTGCACCCTGCACCAAATTATTTTGAAATGCTATTTAACTCTTGAATTCCATAAGATGATCGGTACAAGTAAAGAGTATCTTAAAACAAAGAGAGAGAAACAGAGAACAAACAACGGGGTCCAGGCCATGCTACAGTTGAAGAGTAACTTAAAACAGATAGATAATTCACTGTGCAAAGTTAGAACTTTCTAAACTTTGAGTTGTTTATCTCATTATTCTTGTTGAAAAATTGAAAAACACAAATACACAAATAAGATATTGAAAGATGCCATGAATTTAGAACCTGCTATTCTTTGAAGCCGATGAAATAAAAAATTATTATTCATAGAACATATTATTCAGCCAAAAGAAAAATAGTTACAATAAAGAGCAAAACAAATTAATTTTTATACAACACTGTTCAAAATTGAGCTATCTAGAACAAAAATAGCATTAAATTGTCTGCTGAAAAGTAGACTTTCAGAATTTTTTTTATTCTCTTATAGATTGACTTGTTTTTAAACAGTAAGGGTTGTGCCTTTTGCAGCCCCAAAAACAGTATGAAAGGAAACACTAATTGAACATTAAAAAGAAATTAGATCTTACACGCATTTAAAAATATTCCATGCAACTTGTTTGTTTAAACTTTGGTGAATTGTAAGTTGTATGGTGGTGTGCGGTGGTTCACTCATCAGCACACTTGATGTTGAGTGGACTTAGAAGATGATGTTAGATTTACAAACTTTTTTGGTGTCTTTATATACTTTTATTAGAATTTTTTTTTAATCATTTATCTTAAATGAAATGATATTCATCAACATACTTTTTCTCGATGTTAAGTGAATTCATAAGATGATGTTAGATTGACAAATTATTTTTGAGCCTTTATATATCTCCATTACAAATTCAAAATGCTTTGTCTTATTGTGATAGATAAGATTCTTAGTCAATTTAATCACACTAATATTATCACAAAAACTTCTTGTATGTTGAATTTGTTTCTTCTCAATATTTATAGAAAATTTCAAAGCCATAATGCTTGTGTAAATGTGAAAGTGACTATAATATACTTTGCTTTCATAGATGAGAGAGCAACCAAACTTTGCTTCTTTAAGCTCCAAGTAACCAAATTGGAACCAAGTAAAAAAGATTATCGAATGTGGACTTCCAATTATCCAAACTATCTCCCTAATCATAATCATTAAATCCAAAAAGTTCAAACTATTTAGAAGCATAATAATGAATACCAAAAATTGTAGCACCCTTCACATACCTCAATAACTTGTTGATTTTATTTCTATGAAATTTGGATGGCTTAGTCATATACCTCAAAACAAGAGAAATTGAATAAGCAACATCTAGTATTGTGTGAGTTAGAAACATCAAAGTTCCAACAATACTTTTATAAGTTGCCTCATCGATTATTTCAGCACCATATTCTTTGCATAACACAACTCCATAGATAGTTGGAGTTGATACTAGTTTATAACCAAAAAGTGGATCCACTACTCCTTGAGCCCTCAAACCTCATGTATAGCTTCTAACCGCTAGAATGTAGATAGAAAAAAGAGAGATATTAAAAATGACAATACACAAGATCACAATAAGATGTTGGAAAACTTATTCACTTCAATCAAAAGTGTGAGGCTTTATTTTCATGTGTCATTACCCAACAAAGTCGCCAAAAAATTGTTGGGTGAAAATTATGTAGTCCCTTTAACATATTACAAAACATGATTCCAGCCAGCACTGTGTGAGATACAATCTCTCCTCTCAAAAAGGGGAGGCACCCTTCTTACTGCTTATTGAAACTAAGTAAAACTAATTAGATATTCACAATGATATACACTACAATTAAGAGATGGGGGTGTGTCACATTCATAATTCTCTCTTTTTTCAAAGAATATGTTTTACAATGCTTCATGGTTTTGAGTTACTGATTCAATACAACTTCAAACTAAAAAAAAAGCTGTAATTCCATTATTCTTATATTGTCAAAGCAAAGACCAAGAATACCAGCATAATAATGATAAATGATAAAACAAGAAAACTCACGAAGGCACAAAGTCATTTCGTAGCTTTCACCAATGAATCCTTTGAGATATATAACTAATGTTGTATTAGAAGCACAAAGTATTCTAGATATTCCATGATAGATCCACGAACAACATGAATAAATACAAGCACAAAGTCTTGTAGAAAATTCACCAACAACATTCAATCAATATCATAAATTCAAATAAAAGAGTGTAACTCAAAGTTTACATGGATTTACTCAAAGCCCTTCAAATCTCAATCACTAATCACTTCCAATCTCAATCAAATCCAAAAGATAATTGATTCCAACACAAAGTTTGGTATGCAACTCACTTCTTTATTGATCAAAATAGATTCACAAAGATGAACACAAAGTTTCGTGTATTTGCTTCTCAAATGGGTAACACTTCGTTGCAAAAGATAAAAGATCTAGATTACAAAAGAATCCTCTCATATTTATAAAAGAGAGGGAAGAGAAAATCTAGGAAAAGTAGATGAGTGAATCTAGGAAAGTTAGGTGAGAAAATTTAAGAAAATATCACCTAACAAGTCGACTTATTAAAAAATGTTGTCTATCTTTTTAGGAAAACATCTTTGTTTTTACATGTAATTACATCTTGGAAAATGACATGTAAGATGTTGAGAACTATTTATAAAATGCATAAATGAAAGCATAAAACTATCTAACACTGGAAATAGAGAGAAGTCTTCATGGTTCCTTTCATTGGGCATGGAAGTCTTCATATTTCTTCTTTGTCTCCAGTACGAATGCCTCATCTGGACCAACTGTGCAATCTACAATGGTGTGAACTCTTGTGATTGATCTTCTTGCAGATGAATAGATTTTCTTGCATCTTTCTAGATGCATTTTGATACAATCAAGAGAAAGTCGTATATCATATATGGTGTGCATGGAAGTCTTTGAAAAACCTTTGTCTTCCACTTGCTTCATGACAACTTTCTTGAATATTTGAGTTATCTCACTGACATAGAGGAAAGTATGATCATCATCAAGGAGCTTACCCGATAACTCCTCAATTCCATTCACTAGGATAACATGACGTCCTTTGATATCTTCTTGTACTTGGTGAATATCTTCAATAAGAGATTCGATCACTTCTATGCAGTGTTTGAGAGACTCCCTTACCTCCACATACTTCTCTTTTTCAGGAATTACCCAAAATTTCGTCAACTTACTTAGATTTGTCTCTTTCATTTGTGACCAAAATGTGAGACATCTTTCCATTTATTTTTGCTCTTCGAAAAGTATATTTTCTTCTTTGTCAAGCTCTAATTTCAGCTTGGCTATCTTAGTAGTTTTCTCATCTACAACAACTATGACCTTTGAACCATGTTCTATCATTTCATCAATGAAATCATATAACACCTTACCCTTGGAGGAAAATTTTTATGCCTTTTGTACCGATGGTTCCTTGATGTTTACGATGTCCATAGGTTGTACATCTTTATAAGAGATTTCAATGTTCCTCAAAACTGTCGCGTAACACTCAACTTTCTCCTTATACATATTTCTAGCCTGCTCCATCTTATCAAGCCTTCCTGCTAATGCATCCAACACCACTTGTGCATTTTCCTTTGCACTTGCATTTTTCACTTTTCCAAGTAGGACTCTTGTGATAGTGTAATCCTCCATGTTTACATCACCTTCTTCTATTGGAGGTAGACCAATTTGAACAAACTTGTGACTAGATTTTTCAACATGAAGCCTTGAATGAATTTCTACCTTTTTCTTCCCCTTGGATTTTGAAGGAGCTTTCTCTTCAAGATCAAGCTCATCTAGGGAGATCATTTATTTCTTTCACTTCAATACTTGAGAGATCAACCAAGGAGAAAGGGAAGAAGTATATGCTTCTTGACTTACAGTCAATTCTTGCGTTGTAGCCACTTCTATAGAAATGATTTGTATTGTAACAATCGGGATCGTATTTGTCATGATTGCTCTAGTGGACTATAAACCAAGTTGACTCTACAAAGAATCATTCATGAATATGTCGAATTCAGCTTCAGAAGAAATATCAAAAGATGGATATGGTAAACTAGGAATGGATGAGGGAGAGCTTGAAAAGACATCAACAATTTGTGAGTTTGAAACTGTAGGAGGAGTGGCAAGGACGGTTGATACCGTAGGGGAAATAGAAACATTCACTACACTTGAAATTGATATAGGAGGAGGTGAGGTAGGAAGAGGAGGTGGATGAGTAGTTGGATTTGGAGGAGTATGAGGGCTATTGGTATTAACAAGCTCTGATGTCCAGGGAAGATCTTCAACAACATTCTCATGTGGAGATAGATGTTGTTCATCATCATGCCTGAGTTCCTTCTCATTACCTTCTTTTTCAACTTCATCTTCTTTAGATTCTTCCTCCTCAAATTCTTCTACATCAAATTCTTTTGATTCTTCACCCTCATTCTCTTCTTCTTCTTTAGATGATTGTTCCTCAGAAGCAAGCTCATTTCCTTCTACATGTGTTTGTTCAGATTTTGTTGCCTCCTGTTCTTCAATAGTCTATGTAACTTTCTTACCAACAGTGAACTTGATTCTAGGACCTCTTTGGGAAGAAGAGGGAGTAGTTGGATGTTTTTTTTTTTGCGAAGCTCCTATCGTTGGTTGGTTTCTCTGCCTGTTGCTTCTCCTTCTGATTCGGTCTTGAAATCTTTCATTTGGAAACCATGTTTATGTAACCATTCTACTGTGTTTTGTAAGATGGGAGTAAGCCTTTGCCTAATAGAGACACTTTCCTTTTTATACCATTCTATTAGAGGTAAAGTCCTTCTAGCAATTTCATCTTTTTCATAAGTAGAGTTTATGATGTTGCCAGGATCTATGAAATCCTCTGGTAGATCAGCTACACCAAGATCTCTGATTTGCTCTACTGTCAACCTACAAAAATCCATTATGTGGATGTCTTCTTCATCTCTATAGTCCACCCATATGTCTTCAAAGCGGTAGACATGTTGGTGATCCTTCTTCAATTTCCTCTTCAAATCTTGGTAGTCAAAGTCAAATCTATATTTATATGTTATGATAGTCATGATTTTCCTTTTTACATAGACTAAATTTTCTTTTTATACATTATGAACAGTATACCTTCCAATTTTGCGTCGAAACCTAAAACCTGGCTTGTGTATTCTCTAGCATTCCTTGTGAACTGAGATCAACTATCTACACAACTCCATTAGTATCCACTTATTTTAGGGATATCTTGGCAACATGTATGGACACCCAGTATAGCAACCGACTCTCATGTAGGTGAAAGTTGGAAACTACAAAAAGATACAACCAACCTTACTAACCACTTCGTAAGCTTCACCCGATGTTCTTTTCTTTTCAAGAGTTGGATCAAAAGTGAACAACAATGGTACGAAGAAGGAATCTATGACTCTTCTGAAATGATGAAGAATTTCTCTCAATTAGAACTAATAATAGAACTCATACATAGGTACAAAATGTTTGTTTCCTTTTGTAGACATCCTTGGAAATTGCTTCATTACTGTAGCAACAATATACTAGATAAGAAGTCATGTAAAATTTCAAAGTGGTTGGCACATTGATCAATTGTTCATGGATTTCATCACTTATCTGAGTTCTCCAATCAATATATGCTTTATTTTTTCTAATTATGTGGATGTATTCATACATCCAATCTTGAAAATTACATAAAACATGCAATCCTTTAACCCTACTCAGGAGATTAATCATATCCCTAACATCTTTGAAATCACTCCTAGGAAGCCCTTTAGGCCATCTTGAGATTGTAGTCTTAGGAGTTTTTAACCAATGAGTATTAATCAATGTTTTAGCCTTGTTGGGATCACTATCATAGACCTCATGTGCCTTTTGGAATGAGATATTTGTATATTATTCCATGTGTGGAAGTCAAAAAAATAATATCAAAGAATTCAGGATCTAGTCTCATCATGACTTGTCCTGAGGAATCTCTTAAACTTTTGTCATCTTGAATGTAATGAGATGCAACTTGAAGCACAAACTCTGTGTTATGAGTGGAAGTTAGAAATGTAGACACTAGATAAAAGTTGTTATGAACAATGGCTCTCAAGTTGTCTTCTAAGGGATTTTGTTGAGTTCTTTTTACAAAATCTTCTAGGTCTTAATGACCAATTTCAGTGTCTTCAATTTCATCCACCTTTGAGATCACCACATTCGATAGAAAGACACCCTAATATTGTGTTTCATCTAGCCCTCCTTCTTAGAAGATGATGGAGGCTCTTTGGTTGTCATCTAGAAATATCAAGACTGAGGAAGATCACCTAATGAGAATTTGATAGGAACTTCAAGAATAATGGATTAACAAATGTTAGGAGGAAATTACAGTGTTGGAAAGTGTGAAGTGGGAAGGAAATTTGGAGTAAGTGTGAATGAGCTATTTTTCATGGAAAATAGAGCATCGATGAAGAAATGAGGTTCGGAGCACAAATGGAGTCATTTCAGGGTGTTAGGAGAAAAAACTATTTTTTGTGTAGGAGTGCTAAAAATCAATGCTCCTACATCTTGAGATAGTGATTTTACATGTAGGGGTGTTGATTTTCAATGTTCCTATATTTTTTCTACACTTGGAATGTTGTGAGTGTTGAGGCGCTAAAAATCAATGCTAGTGCATAATGGGAAGTTCAACTTCAATGCTCAAGAACTAAAAAACAATGCTTGAGCATGTCATTTTTTCTACCTTGCAGTCAATTGCACAAGTGGGATTTCTCACCACTTTGACATTTGAAGTTTTGAGATACTCCATGTAGGAGCGGTGATTTTCACTGCTCCTACATTTTGGTGTTAGGGAAAAACATAAGTGTAGCAACTGTTAATTTCATCGCTTGGTCAAGCAAAGGAAGATAGACTCAATGTTTGAGCGGTGAAAAATGCCGCTTGGACATTTAGAAGAAAGATCTCATAAAGAAACATGAAGATTAAAGGTTTCAACTTGCTAAAACCAAAAATTCCACTGCTTGGACAGTATGGGAACTTAGGCATAAATGGTGGAAGGTCATTTAGAATGTTCACCAAAATACTGACAAGTAAAAATGTGAAAAGAACAAACCCAGGGCATGATTTGTTAAGAGGAAGGAGAATTCAAAAAATGGAAAGATCAAAACCCTAACACATAAAAACATATGACCAAGGACGAATTAAAATCTACAGAGCTTGAAAGTAAAGAAAAACCTGACGAAGGGGAAGAACAGAAATGCACCCAAGTCAAAAACCCAGAACCCTAGCTCGAAAACTTGGAAAAAATCTTCAAACACAGGTATGTTTGGAGTTTGGAGAACGATCCATGTGAGGAGGAGGAAGTTTTGTGAAAAAAATGAGGATAGATTAGCCTAAAACAACTTATTAAGTCATTAAAAAGGGCCATTAATGCAACTCGAAGTTCACATTAATGAAGGCACTCATTATGGCAAAAAAGATGCACGAGCAGTGAAAATCATCGCTTGTGCCTGTAGTAGACTTTGAGAAAACAAAAAGTGCACAAGCGGTGAATTTCACTGCTTGTGCATCAAATAGACTTGTCAAAAGTAGAAATTCACTAGCGGTGAAAATCACCACTTGTGCATCAAAAGAAAATTAAACAAAGTGTTACAGGAGCAATGATTTTCAATGCTCCAACACTTGGAGTTGAGTTTTGACTAACTTAAGGCTCATGTAGAAGTGTTGAAAATCAGTGCTTCGACATGAGTCAAAAATTGACTAACTCCCAATGATTGGGAATTAACGAAATACTCATTTTGAAGCTCTTCGAAAGATAAATGGGGGGCCGAGGGGGACACTCAAACGGACTGTTTGAGGTGTTGGACTACACATCGAGGTTAATTAAAATTTTCCTCATTTGGCATGCTTGAAGTTCACAGAACTATGAAACAAACAAGTTTTCACAAGGGGTTATCCCATGAATAGAGTGTTGCTAGATTCGAGGATAACAAATCTAAATAGACTATTTGAAGTAAAAGAGTTTAATGCAAAGTTTTACATAAAGATTCACTGATTAATATTCAAGATGGATGGAAAAACTAGTATTTCTAGTCACATAAGAAATACAAGGTCTCTCATTGGATAGCTATAAAATTCGTGTCTATGGTAGATGATGAGTATGCTCAATCCATTTTGTTAAATAGTTTCCCTTCTAAATACAATAAGGGTATATGTGCAGATCATGGTGCTACCAAAAAGTGGCAATATTTGTAGGGTATGTGGCTAACAACTTTTTTTTCACCCAAAATTAATGAAACAAAAAGGGTTTTAGAGGAGATTTCAGCTTTCCAAAAAATATAAATTATGATTTAATTTGAATTTAATAAATAATTATTATTCATTTCTATTAGAATTATGACTAAAGTCCCGACGATAGGCTAATTGAAAACATCAATAACTTTCAACGGTATCATATTTTTGAATGAAACATGCATCACATTCTATGCTTCACATACTATAGGATTAAAAAGAAAAATTAAATTTTATGAAGTTTTGACCAAGTTGAGGTGGTCGACATACTAGTTTTATATTTTCTAAAAGTTGTAATAAAAATTCATAATTAATTATTTACTTGGAAAAAATTACAAAAATATGCATCACATCCGGACACGAGTCCCTCAATTTATATATAAAATATACACAAAAAATATTATCATTTTATTATGGTTAGGGTGGTGCAGACACCTTACTTCTTATTTTTTTTCCCGAGATTTAAGTACTATTGCATTGAAATTTCAAATTTTCACCAAATAGATTTTATTTATTTTTAAATAAACCTAGTATTTTAGAAACTACATTCAATTTTCTACAAATTCTATTCTTACATATTTTGAAATAATATAGATAACTTATTCAAATATTTACGCCAAGTTTTGCCTAACACTGATTTTTCTGAATTTTTTGCCACTTAAGGGCTGTTTTTGCATGATGATCCCGCATATACCCATAATATATTTTTTACTCTTAGTTAGGTACATTCTCAAATGCTAGAAGATTTTTCTTGAGATCTCTTAGCTAAAGAAAAGGGAAGAATTGTATCTAAGATAAAGAGGGTGATTCTTAGCATGAGAATATGTTATAATAATAAATAAATCATAGGAGGTTAGATACAAAACAACAAGGAAATATTTTTAATGCAAGAAAAGATGTCTCACAACTCAAAACTATAAATTAAGTGGTGCAAGAGCATCCAAGTCCACATGCAATCAACATCAACAAAAAAAATTTAGTTCAATGGTTTTTGGTTTCAATTTCTATCTGGAGGTGTTATTTTGATGATTTGTAGGTAATTTGCATAGAATTCATTGTTCCACTAAAATATAAAATGCTAATATATATTTGTTATGGGATCATTTTATTAATTAGTGAATTCATTTTCCAAATTATAGAAGGAAGAGTAAAGGAAAATATATTTACCATATTTTAATTATTTTATTAAGCTTTGTGGAAGAATGGAAAGGGGTGTTTGTGTTGGAGAAAACAAAATACAAAATCAAAATAAATTTTATTCTCTTCAGATAATTTTTTAGGTGGAGTTTCTAGATGAAAAACATGGAAGAGGAAGATGGAGAGATAAGGGAGAAAAGAGAAAATGCCCTTTTCTTGTTGCAAAATAATTTAAGGGGGGGGGACTAGATTGAGGAGTGAAGAAAAAGTTGAGTTGTTAGTGAAGTCTACAACACAGTTCCAACATTCAAAAATGGGTTTTTTGAGGATTTTAGCTTGATTTTTAGTATGGTATTATGGGTAGATAAATTTTCATCCACCTATATTCTTTTAGATGAAGGTGGGAACTTCAATTGTACAAGTTTTTAGAGAAATTGGAAGATGTTTGAATATTCAAGTTAAATTTCAAAAAGTGGTATGTTAATAGTTTTCTATGCAGTTCTATATATGTCAATTTGAATTTACCAATTGAATTGATAATTGGAGTAAAAATTGAATGGCCTGGTAAAAGAATGAACATGTGTGAGATGAATTCTAAAGTGTTTGGATACAAGGGTGGGTTTCTTGGCAAGGGACCTCATCTTTGAGCTGTAATAAATGGTATCAGAGCAAGGGATCTTGAGTGTGGAGAGGATCCACTAGGACCTACGTGTAGAGAAGAGTTCAAGAAGGTGGTAGAATTTTTTGAGAAGCTCAAGAGAATTGATGAAAGTGTGAGGAGTATTGATTAATTGAGAGATGAGAGGGACAAGCCATGGAGATGTAGAGTATGTGAGTTGAGGTGAGATTGTAGCATGTAAGATGGGATGGGTTATGAGGAGACCCATGAGAATATTGTTTTGGGAACAGTATTGGGAGAATAAAATGAGAAGTTTGAGTCGACGAGAAAGATGATCCGTGAGGAAGTGAGGAAGATTTAGGCCAAGATAGAGAAATTGGAAAAGAGTATTGGAAAAGATGAAAGGACATTGGTGATGAAAAGTAAGAAGAAAGAGGACAACAAAAATAAAAATAGAAGGAATAAGTGTTGCAGCCCTAAAGGGAAGGAAAAAGAAGTGAGAGCATCCCCTACCAATGAAAATAAAGAAGTCACAATGAAGATATATGTGAGGAAGGCATGAAGAAAGAAGAAGAAAATATTGAGCAAGAGGAAGCAAGTGCAACAATAGTGACTAAAGACATGGTGAATGTAGTGCCCCTTTGCACTAGCCTTTTTGGGTATTGAGTAAGCTTGTTGATAATTGGTTTATTTGACTTAAAATAATTTATTGTAGATTATTTGTTGCATTTAAGATAAATAAATAAATAAAATTGTTTAGGGGTAGTTTAAGTAATAATAACAACATTACTGGGAAAATGAATAAGTAAAAAAATTTTGGTTACAATTCTATAATTAGTAAAGGTGGTTGCATGAGTCTTGGCATGTAATGACTCCAAAAGAGTGCCAAAAAAAAGGCATGAAAATCTCTAGACTTTTTGGGGGGATTCTAGATCTTGAAGGTTTTTTTTTGGGAAATTGGGGAGATGGAAGTGTGTTTGCGGAGATCTCGGAAGTGTTGAAACTACAAGCTACGAATGGTGAGCTCTACTTCAAACCCCACTCTGGCAAGCTCGAGAGAACCAGGTGCCTTATTTATCTTTATTTTAAATCTAAAGAAAAGGAAATGGAACATTCCTTATTTGCAATCAACATAGTACATGTTGTGTTTTCATCATTAGTGGTTGATATTTGAGTGATTGCTCTATGAGTTATTTTGCAGCACCCTCTTCTTATTGCCAAATAATGTAGTCAATGATATCAATATACATAGTTATATGTGTAATTAGTGTCAGTGGTATTCGATAAACTTATATCTTGTGCAAAAAAAGTGAAACTTTTTTTGCACGACATTTCTATTTTGTTCCCAATACAATTTTTTTCCAACTATGCAATCGAATAGGCTCTTTGTATCAGTTAAGGTATTCTCAATGAGTATGTTCTAATAGCTCAATACATTTAGGAACATTACCCATCACCAGATCAGTCACACGACACAACATATAAAGCCTCTGTGTTGTGAGGTTACCAGTGAAGAATGTGTTTTCTCTGTTCCCCACACTATAATGAACGTCTCCCACTATTGAGTTTTTGCACTATCGAATCTGTCCACCAATTTATGTGGCTTGTATGTGCTTCGACATTTTGCATGCATGACTACCAGAGAACTTGCATTCTTAGTACCTAACAAAAATAACCTTTTTGTTATGCTTTGACGAATGAACATATCCTATTCTAAATTGCTCACTTTGGCACCAGATGGGTGGATGCTGGTAAATATATTAAGTTCTAGCTTTATTCCTATCAATTTCTTTTGCTTGAAATTGTTTTCTTTTGAAGCCCTTTCAATAAATCCATTTTGTGTTTAACCTGCAATCACCGCATTTCAGAAATCGCATTTATTTTTGAGTCATATTATCAAACAGTTCATGTTCCTTTTCTTTCTCCCTATTTCATTGACACATTTTGTCAAATAGTTCATGTGTCTTGTCTATGCTCTTGCATTTTTCATGCGATACCAATAAGTTGAAGTTGAAGGGAAATAATGGTGACCTATTGATCACAAAACAAACAATATGCAAAATCCCCAAATTGCCTTATTGAACTGAGAGGCAGGGCATCTATTATATAGATATTCAAAATAGAGGTTACATAATGGCACACAACCATATTCACAAATATTCCAACTACACTAATAAATACATACAACCACAATATTAATAATAGGCAACAAATTCACAAAAGGCTACCAGTAAAGTCGAGAAAGGCTGCAATGGGCATTATTATTGTCATTCTCCCCCATAATGATGATTGGGAAGAACATGAAGTAGATCTCTAAGCTGTTGGAACCTTTCATGAGCTAGAGGCTTGGTGAAGATATATGCAATTTGGTCCCCTATATTGCAGTACACAATCTCGATCAATCCCTATTGAACCAACTCTCTAATGAAGTGATGTTGAATCTCAATATGTTTGGTCCTACTTTGAAACACTGTATTCTTAGTCATTTGTATAGAACTCTTGTTGTCATAGTACAACAAAGTAGGCCCATTCTGTATCTGGTGCAAATCCTCCAATAGTCATCTCAACCACACTATTTAGCATGTTGTAAATATTGTAGCTTTATACACTTCCTCTACTATAGAAAGTGATATGGTAGGTTGTTTCTTGGACTTCTAAGAAAATACTATTGAACCAAGACTAAAAGTATAACTAGAAGTACACTTCCGATCATCTATGGAACTTGCCCAATCTGAATCTATATAGACAATCAACTTACTATCCTCTAAATGCTGAAATCTAAGGCCATAACTTAATGTGCCTCTAACATATCCAAGAAACCTCTTAGCTACATTCCAATGTGTTTTCTTAGGTTCTGACATGAACCTAGATACCAAGCTCATTACATATGTGATATCTAGTTGAGTAGTAGTTAAGTAGATCAAACTACTAATCAACTGTCTGTATATAGTGGGGTCCACTCAATCTGACATGTCCAAGTTAGACAACTTAAGTCCAACTTCAATAGGTGTTGCAACCGGTTATCAACTATTCATCTAAAAATTTTGTAGGATGTCTAAAGCATATTTTTTTAGAGACATGAATATTTCATCTTTATTTTTCCATACTTCTGTACCAAGAAAATAGTGCATCTATCCCAAATCTATCATCTCAAATTTAGCAACCATAGCTATTCTAAACTCTATAAATAAATTTAAATTGTTCCTAGTGTAGATAAGATCATCAACATAGAGAACTAAGATAAAAATATCCTTATTTGAGCTCCTCGTATAAAGATTTGGATCTAATTGACAGTTGATTGGTAGTTTGATCTACTTAACTAAGATAAAAACCAATCTGATAGTATCCATTTGTGCTACAGGTGCAAATGTTTTAGTGTAATCAATACCTTCCTATTGAGCATATCCTTTGGCTACCAATATATCCTTATGCTTATCAATGCTTCTATCAAATTTATACTTAGTTGTATACACCCATCTTGTACCAATAATTTCCTTACTAGGAGGTAGCTGAACCAAATCCCATGTGCCATTCCTTTCAATTGTTTCTATCTCACTATGCATTGCTTCAACCCATTCTTCTTTTTCTTGAGCTTGTTCAAATGTTTGTGGTTCATTACTTTCCATGATTTGAGTCATCAAAGCATAATTCACTTTTTCTTGTGATCTTGTTGTCATTTTCTCAAAATTTGAATCCAACATAAGTGTTGATCTAGATGATTCTTTTCTATCCTTCTTTGATATTTTTGAAACTTTCTTGCTCCTATACTAGTAGACTCTGGTTCATTTTATTCTTCTTCTCCTTCTTCAACTTCATCAATTATTATCTCTTTTCCCTTTGTTTCATTTTCCTTGCTATATTATGTTACTACATTAAATACCACATCTCTACTTATAATAAGCTTCTTTCCTATTGGGTCATACAATCTATATGCTTTATTTTCTGATCCATACCCAATAAAAATACATTTTAGTCCTTCATCATCTAACTTAGAGCTTTTTTCTTTTGGTATGTGTGCATAAGCAACACAACCAAATACTCTCAAGTGATCAACACTTGGCTTTATCCCAAACCATGCTTGTTCAAGAGTCATTCCTTTAACTACTTTTGTAGGACTTCTATTTAGAAGATACACTATTGTGCATACCGCTTCTGCCCAATAAATTTTATCTTAATTCTTCTCTTTCATCATACTCCTTGCCGTTTCAACAATTGTTCTATTCTTCCTTTCAACAAATCCATTTTGTTGTGGAGTGTAGGAAGTAGTGAACTCTCTCTTGATTCCATGATTTTTGCAAAAATCTAGAAACTGATTTGATTTGTACTCACCTCCATTGTCTGACCTTATCACTTTGATGTACTTACCACTTTGTTTTTCAACCAACTTCTTGAATTCTACAAATTTTTCAAACACTTCTGATTTTGAAACCAAACAATATACCCAAGTTTTTCTTGAGTAATCATCAATGAAGGTTAGAAAATACTTAGATTTATTCAAAGAAGGTGTTTCCATAGGACCACACAAATCCGTATGGATTATCTCAAGATGTTGCTTAGCTCTACTGGATTTACCAATTGGAAAGCTAACTCTGTGTTGTTTGCCGACAACACATTCTTCACACACTTCTTTTGTATTTTCAATGAAAGGTAGACCCTCAACCATTTTGAATCTCTTTAGTAAGATTAACCCACTAAAACTGAGGTGACCATATCTTTGGTGCCAAATTTTACTTTCATTTATTTCACTAGACCTCAATGCTTGGTTTCCATGAGTGAAATGAAGAGGAAACATCCTATCACTTGTCATCCTTGCTCTTGCAACAACTGCATTCCTTTTTAACTTGTCTCTTATTATGCACTCATTCTTATCAAAAGTCACTTGATAATTTTGTTCTAGCATTTGTCCAACAGACAACAAATTCTTTTTTAGTGCTGGAACCAATAGTGTTTCATTAATATGTTTAACTTCACCATATTTTGTTGTAACTGCAATTGTACCTTTACCTTTGCTTCCATGAGATTGATTATCTCCTAGTACTACTGTACTTTGATGTTTTTCATCCAAATTGACAAATAAATGCTCATTAGATGTCATATGTGAAGAACATCCAAAATCAATATACCATACATTATTTTCACTGGCATTTGCATTAAAGCAAGAAATAAACAAATTTTGTTTATTTTCAACAATATTGTGAGCATTTCTCTTTTCTGCTTCACCTTGTTTACTCCAACATTCTGATGCATAGTGTCCAAACTTGTTGCAATGAAAGCATTGGAAATTATTTGTATCGTAGTCTCCTCCATTGTTTCTACCTCTTCCTCTTCTAGTACCTCTAAATTTGCTACTTCTTCCTCTGAAATTATTACCTCTTCCTCTAAAATTACTGGATTCACCTTTGTATTCATTTTTATTTTGATTCCTAAAAAATGTGTTTCTTTTTCCTCTTGTGCTTGCTTTAGAGAGAAATGCTTGTTCTAGACCTTCTTCATTACTTTTCATCCTTTCTTCGGCAGTTAACAATATTCCACTTAGTTCATCTATGTGCATAGTTGTGAGATCTTTGGAAATCTCAATTGTAGAAACCACACCATCAAATTTAGAAATCAAACTCCTTAAAATTTTCTTAATGACATGCTTGGCATCTATATCTTCTCCTAAAACTTTCATTTGACTTACTAGACCTTCTACCTTTGTTAGAAATTCATTCATAGATTAACTAGTAGTCATCTTTACATTTTCAAAAGTTTTCCTCATTGTCTATAATTTTGCAGTTTGTGCACCTTGATAAGCATTATTCAATATTTTCCATGCTTGCTGAGAATGACTAGCACCACTTATCCTAGGGAAAATAGCCTGATTAATTGCACCTTGAACTAGAAATAAGGCTTCATTATCCTTCTTTACATTTGATTTGTATTCTCCTTTTTGTTGATCATTCAATGCAAATTAAATGTAGTTGTATTTAGTTTTACATACCCTACTTGTACAATTTCCCACAAATCTTTGGATTTGAGGAGGGTTTGCATCCTAGTACACTAATATGTAAATTTGTCTCCTTCAAATACGAGAATTAGCATGTTAGACATAACATTTCCTGCCATATTTTCCATAAGAGTAATGTGCACAATAACTCAATGGCTCAACACAAAAAACCTAGAGAGATTTCTGCAAATGTATACTCTCCTTGTCTCTTCAAATAGGACCCACATGCAAAAATATTTTTATATTGATTTTTCGAGATTAAGTGTCGGTTGCAACTGATAATGCACTTCATTACACAATATTCACTTTACAATTTTTTTTTGATAACCCTCTAAGAAAGTTCTTACTTTTCAATATACCACTTTCACATAGCAACCTTTTTTTTTAACTTTCAAACAACCGCCTACTTGCAGTAGAAAATCTGTGACTGGTTCATGCCTCTTCACATGGGCAATAAAAAATTACACAAAACAATTTTCTTTCAGTCTGTACACCTCCTTACAACCTACAAAATCACAAAAACAGCAAAACACAAACACAGCAGTTTCCTTTGACTGTGATTTTCAATCAACAATTTATGAACTTCAGTCCAGCAAACTGGAGCTAATGACTTCAACTTCAACAAAGATAATCTGCACTCTGATCTCTTCTGGATCTCCTACAATGACTGGTGGATTTCTCTTGAGCTAGCTTGGCTCTGATACCAGATGAAGGCAAATAATGGTGATCTACTGATCACAAAATAAACAATATTGAAAAGCCCCAAATTGCCTTATTGAACTGAGAGGCAGGACATATATAGAGACAGGACATCTATTATATAGATATTCAAAATAGAAGTTACAAATGACACACAACCATATTCACAAATATCCCAACTATACTAATAAATACATACAACTACAATATTAATAATGGGAAGCAAAGTCACAAAAAGCTGCCAGTAAAGTCAAGAAAGGCTGCAATGGGAATTATTGTTGTCAGAAGTTAGAATTCGCTGCAAATAGTTTCTTGAGTTTTGTCTTCCAATGGCTATATAGCGTATCTTGCTTGCGTTTTTTATTTTTTTCGGGAGTGATATCTCGAGGTTACGCTGATATCTATTGGCAAGCAATTTATTTTGTTGGTATTTGACTTATTCTCTTCGGTATTGATTTTCCTCCTCTTCCTGCGATCATATTTAACAAGCAGTGTAATGTGTTATATTTCATTGAGTTTATTGTATGCTTGAATGGTGTTTTCTTTTGATGAACATAAAGGATAATTTGTAATCAATATCGTACTGTGTATATCATTGTATTGTATAACCGATACTTGACACTTCGATTTAACCCCGATGATTTTTTTTTGTATTTGGTATTTGACGGCTGTATCTATATTTGGTATTCATTATTGTTAACCGGATCCTTTTATGATATCATTTCCCTACGTCTTAGTTTCCATTATGTCTGATTCAAACTAATCTCGACATCATGCATCCCTTGTGGGCTCTTTTTTTGTATCTGTGGGAATTTGTTTTAATTTGATTTACCTTTCTATGACTTAGACTACGGATTCGACCAGTCCTTGTTTGAGACTCTGCCTTGATTGTATGTGTGTTGTGAACTCATAGTTATTAAATGTAGTAATCGTGGCAAATAATATGTTAGTAATTCGTTTCTTTCCAAATGCATTTGCTTGAAAGTTTCTAAGTCTTTTTCTCATATTCATCCTACGCGCTTGTCTTATGTAAGTCATCTTTCAAATGGTTCATTTAGCATCACCAATAACCTCTTTAATGATTGTTGTCCCTGCTTTAAATGATAAAAATGATTCACCTCTCTCAGATCAATCTCTTGTGATCAGCCTCTGCGTTTATAGATTGGAATTCGTATGATAAGCTTCTTGGTGTGTAACAAATGCGATAGACTTAGCGGTTGCTCTATGAATTATATAAAATTTCATTTGTATGCCTCATTGTAAGCTAGTCACTAGTTTCGAGATGTTGTGTCTTGAATTTCAGTCTTATTCCTTTTAGTTGATGAAATGTACTGGTGGATAAATGATCCCTGCATCCTCTTGAAGGCCAATATGGTGGATACCTGACAATGACCGAATTTTGTGTTAGAAATTGTATTACCCTTGCATCTGGATGTTGTTGTACTCTCTACTTCTTGGAAAAGCTTTAAACAAAGATAGGCTTCAAATTCAACATTTGTTAATACACTGCCTTTGGGATATCCCTAATATATGGCTGTTGATCGATAGTTAAGGGGTTCCTAGCATATGGAGTCGATTCTTGTCTTGAGAATAGTTAATGTTAGTGGATATATCAAATTCTGCTCCATGGGTTCCAACATTATGCAGTATGTACATTGTGATTACCTGTATTTGGACGTTTCATCGAGGTCTAATCGTGACTATAATTATTTACATATATATATATATGATTTTGCTACTATTCCATATGGGAAAATATAGGAGTTTTGTCTTATTAAAAGATACAAGGTTATATGGAAATAATAATATAAATAAATATAAATATACATATATATATATGTATATATGTATATATGTGCTCATAGGTATTGTATACTTGTAAAAGAGGGTTGTTACTTTTAAATATAAACATAGTTAGTTTAGAAATATAAGGAGAGCAATAAGTATATATATGAAACAATAGATTAATTCTATTCTGTGCTGAAGGATTATAAATTGTACTGGTTGTGTTTTAAAGTTTATCTCATATTCTTGCTTTTGTCATAAAAATTGAGTTCATGTAAGAAGCAAAGTAATTGAATTATGGCATGGAATGTTTGGGAGATATTGTTCAAGTTGAGTCATAATGTGAAAATTAGCTTTTGGTCTCAGTGTTAGAAATAAGTGGTGTTGTCCTTCTTATTCACTCTTTGACAATTATTTTGTTCCACCTTGTGCTTAAAGATGTATTGAGAGAATAGTTGTTCATGTATCGATGATTGAATTATGTAAGTCCTCTATGGATTCATTGTTTATAGTATTGGGGTTGAGTTCTTGTATGATGTTTTGTTTGGGTGATTTCAGATGAATGAATTAGAGTAATAATTAATGACCATCGATTTCTTTTATGACTGGTAAATAGACAAACTATACATTTATTGTGTAGTTGTTGTTGGTTAACATGTGGGGTGGAATGATATCTTCCATGGACATTTGGTTATTTGGCTAATAGCTTTAGACATTGTGGTTGTTTTGATTTTGAGTTTGATGTTGAGTATGAGATCAAGTTATTGTTGCTACTTCAATTTGGAAACCATTGTGTTGCAATCGGTTTGCTTCTAGAGGCTTGTGGGGATATGATTTTTTTTTCTTGCAAGAATTGGTATGGGGGCCGGTGACCTAGGAGGTTTCACCTTGGGTAACTCATATCATTACCTGAAGTATTTATTTGAATTTTGTGTTGTCTCGCTTGAAAGAGGGTGGTTCCATGAATTTTTTATTCTGATGATGGTTGACATTTACACTTGGATTTTGTTTATGTGGGTTTAAGCCTTGCACTTGAATGTGGTTTTCGTTGCTCTGAAGTTCTAGTGTAAGATGGTGCATGCCTCACTTGGTGCAGTTATTTTGGAATTTGGTATCTTGTGCAAGTTTGCTTGCCCATTTGTGATTTTGAGATTTTGTTGTTAATTGGGGGAGTGGCTCACAATAGGGGTCCGACGCCCAAAGTGGCTGGTCTAGGGTAACCCTTGTGAGTTTAATCAAGTGGTAACTAAATTAATTAATTAGGGGGTTTGGGTAGTTTCACATATTAATTCAGATAATGTGGCCTCACTCATGGGCCCAAGTGTTCGTTTAGGCTTGGGATGAGTGGGAAGGCCTAAAATGGCAAGGTCAACTGTCTTGCCTCTGCATAGTAATTTTGCAAGGTATGTTGATCCCGCATAGCATGCATGGGGGCTCGACGGCTAGTAGAGGTTACTAGGATGACCCAAGATGGGGCTGACAGTCTAGGAAGGTTATGCTAGGGTAACCTATGTCTACCTATGCGATGACACTCCACCTTTTAACAACCTTGTATGTTGTTGTTCCCTTCTTATTGTTCTTGAGCCTCTAGAAGCAGATATTTTTATGTGTTTGTTGATGCTTTGTTATGTTGCCTTGTGATGGTTATTTATTATGATGTTTACATCTTGTGTTGGTTATTCCTTGTTTTGGAGGTTACTTTATGTTATTGTTTCTCTTGTCGTGAAGTCTTGTAAACCTTGTCTTTCTTGATGGTTTTCATTGTGGCCCTTGTTTTCATCTTCTAGCACGAGGGGTGGGCCTTAGGTCCACGTGGGCGAGTGGAACGTGCTATGCACCCCATTGGGTCCCCAGCAAAGATTGAGTTGTACCATTGGCAGTGACTCTAGGATGTACCAATGTTGGAACCAATCATTATGATTTTTAATCATCCTTATTATTTGTATGTTAATCATCCCATTCATGTTGGGAATCACTATTGTATTAGAGTAACCTTTGATCGATGTATCTTGATGTTACAAATGTATATCCCATGTTCATGATATTATCTTATGATCATTGATGTAATGTAATAGATGATGTTTGTTCATTCTTTTGATGGTGTTAGTGATATTCAAATGTAATGTAGTCTTGTAATGCCAAGGGACTTTGTTATGTATTATACATGTATAGTTTCATTTCATGTGATGTATGTTAATATCATGTTGCATGCTAGTAAAAAAAAAGGAGATTGTGCCATTAATGCTTGATGTATTAGTTTCTTTTGGGGTTGTGTGGCGGGGCATTACATTGAATCAATAGAATGTGAAGAGGTTGTGATAGATATTACAATGAAGGATGATGTTACAACCGAGGAGAAGGACAAGATAAATAGTATATTGTATTTTGTGATGATGTTTATTTCCATGTTTTGTTTGCTATTGAAGAATATGGAGAAGAGTGCATGGAAATATTTAATTTCTATGGGAGGATGTTGCAGATGGTGATATGGATGGTGGAAGATTTTGGTGGGGAAGGTCGGTCTATGATGGGTTAAATCCCATGAGTGGGGAGCAAAGAGGAGGAATAATTTGGTGGAGGAGGATGATTCATGGTGGATATGAATCCACGAGGGGAAGGAAGAAGAGGGTGTAGAATTGCTAAAGGGAGTTGGCATGTGTTTTGGAACGATGCTAGAAAAAGAGGAAGAAGGATTGATCTTGAGCACTTGGACAACAATGGAGTTCACTGTAGGTTGGTTGCAACATAGAAGAGTAGTTCAACTACTCAACTCTATCTTTGTGAGCCTATGCTCACAAATTTCCTACCTGACATGTCTAATGCAGGAGTATCCGAGTCCACATGCAATTGATATCAACCCAAAAAAAATATTTTGGGTTTTGGTTTCAATTTCTATTTGGAGGTGTGATTTTGATTATTCGTAGGCAATTGTGTAGAAATCATTGTTTCCACTAAAATATAAAATGCTAATATATATTTGTTGTGGGATCAATTTTATTAATTAGTGAATTTATTTTCCAATTTATAAAAGGAAGTGTAAAGTACAAGTGTATTTACCATATTTTAATTATTTTATTGAGCTTTGTGGAAGAATGGCAAGGGGTGTTTGTGTTGGAGATAATAAAATAAAAATCAAAATAAATTTGATTCTTTTCAGATTTCTTGGGTGGAGTTGCTAGATGCCAAATGGCGAAGAGGAAGATGGAGATATAAGGGGAAAAGGAGAAAAGGACCTTTCTTGTTGCACAATCATTTTTTGGGCGGGGGGCACCAGATTGAGGAGTGAAGAAAAAGTTATGGGTTTGTGAAGTTTGCAACATAGTTCCAAAATTCAAAAATGGATGGTTTTTTCTGGGATTTCAATTTATTTTTAGTATGGTATTATGGGTGGATAAATTTTCATCCACCTATATTATTGTAGATGAAGGTGGGAATTTCAATTGTACAAGGTTTGAGAGCAATTGGAAGATGTTTGAATATTCAAATTAAATTTCAAAAAGTGGTCTTTAACAATTTTCTGTGCACTTCTATGTATGTGAATTTGAATTTTCCAATTGAATTGATAATTGGAGTAAGAATTAAATGGCATGGTAAAAGAATTATAATGTGTGAGATGAATTATAAAGTGTTTGGCTACTAGGGTGGGTTGCTTGGAAAGGTACCTCATCTTTGAGATACATCATTAAGAAAATGATATTCTCGAGTGAAAGCTTAAAAAAAATCAAGTCAATTTAATATAGCCTCTACTGAGGATTCACTAGATGCTTTTGTTGAAGATATGCACACTTATTTTGAGAAGCCCTCACTAGAAGATGATTAAAAACATTACACATCAAATGGATTTCATCATCTCAATATAGCTTCTCACTAAGAGATGATACATTGTATGAGGAATTTTTTTTTTTTATGTTCATTTCTTTGAATGGTGAATGTGAGGAAACTTTTATATATTAATAAAAAAATTTAAGATAGGAAAGGATATAGTGTAGATGAAAATGAACATGGATTATAGTATAGATAGTTTAGGAGTTTGTGAATCTTGAAAATATACCCTTATGAGGTTCATGGGACAACTTGAAGGAACTATAGCTTGAAATTGATGGTTTTTGAATAATTTAGGAGATCCATAATTTACAATTTAGAATTGGTAGAATATGGGAACTTTGGAAATAATCTTGGGAGCTACATATTTACAAGGCTTACAAGGTATCTTGATGGATTTATAAAATTCAAAGAGAAGGTTCTAAAGAGTATGAGGTTATGATTTGTTAGAATGTTTTGTTCTTTATTTTTTTAACTACAAACCATAAGAGGGGGAATTCAAAATTAATATTTGTACTTGTAATAAAGTCACCTTAGTGATCTAGTGATATTATTTTTTTTTTGTTAGTTTCTTGTGAGGATGTTTGGAGAGTTATAAGGTATGCATAATACTTTGTAATGAATCCCAAATGAGTATTAATATTATTTAAATATTCTAGTATTAACTAAGAAAGTAATATGGTTCAAAATTATCCTACATTTTTTTCTTCCTTTTCTTAGTAAAACCCTCTTTTGGTCAATAGAAATCCAAGATTACTTTTCTACTCATAAAAAAATCAAAATTCAAGATTACTCAATCACATTAGTAAAAGCTACTTTTGTTGCCAAACTATCACTCAAATACATCATATATTGTCCCTCATGTAACAATACTGATAAAACATTATGTGAAGTAAAGATTCTTAAATAAAAATATGTGGAATAAGACTTAGGATAGAGAACACATCCATCAAATTAAGCATGATATTTTTTCTAAAGCTTTTTATAGGATATATAAAAAAGGTTTATGAGATAAATTGAGTCTTAAGTATTTTATGGGATGCATTTAATGTATGAATTTTTTTTTATGAGAAAATATGATAAAATGAGAAAAAATAAGATAAGTTACACATTTTACTAAGAAATATATTAGTTTACTATAATTTTAAAAATGTAAAGATAGCGTAGTTTTAAATATTTATATTCAATAATATAAATAATATTATTTTTTATTGAATTTTCTAAAATATTATTTTATTGAAATTTTAAATAAAAAGACAGTTTAAAACATTAAATCAAAACATAATTTATAATTTTTTTCTTTAAAATATATAAACAAAGCTTAAATATAGATAGAAAATCTCCATTGATGGACTTAGCAACTTGAAGGAGATATGGAGATTATTCTTGTAGTGAATGGGTATTTTTTATGGGTTTTTTCTAGAATGGTTAATTGAAATATGGTTTTTGAGAGTGATTCATACACTTATAATCAAGGCGTAAAAGTACAAACCCATGTCACACTTTATAAAGGAATTGGCCAACATGAGAAAAAGTTCTCAACTTCAACCACATAAAAATGGTATTTATGTTTTGAATTTCAAAATGATGTAAACTAATAAAATGTAGAACTTTTGTTGAAGTTTATTCCTATAATTTTTCAAAATTTTTTTATTTTTATTTTATATATTTTTATCAATTTAAAAACATATTTCCTTATGTTGAAAATTTCAAAAAAAGTGACGTTAGGTTGACGTCAAGAAACAAATAGAAAAAATTATCATTAAAAGAAATATACATTTTTTTAGGATGTCGCTCTGAAAATTTTGAAAATTTGCATCTGCTCTGCTGTTGGCGGCCTCACTCTGCAAATGGCCTTGGCGAAGGTGACTTCAGGGAGGCGATGCTAGAAAAAGTGTTAGCCATTTCTGCCTCTTTCTCGGATGCAACCATGCGTAAACAGGGGTGCGACAGTGAAGACATTTCTATGCGAAACCCTAAGTCTCCATTGGCGGAAAGGCTGAGTCCAAAAGATGGTAGTGTTGGTTTTGTCAAGCATGCAATGGCTGGTGCGATGGATTCACGTCATGATGACGGTAGTTGCAGGCGGAAAAGCTTCGCCGATGCCCTTGCCGCCCACCATTCTCCGCATAAGGGTCCTCATGGGCTGGGTTTCTCCCTGGGCGCGCAGTCCACTGGCACATCCCCTAACAAGCGAGAATCAGAGCATCTTAGGCTCCACGGTGGGGCCTCCTTGCGTCCTCCATTTGCCGTGCGACAAACTTCTGCCCCTGAGATCAATTTAGAAAGCCTTGTTTGTGACAGAGAAGACTACTTGCAAGATCACGCACTGATCTACAGATTTACCAAGTTCTGGCCTAAACTATGTGACCTCCATTCTTAGATTGAAGCAAACTGGAAGGAATACCTAGAAGACGAAATTAGCATTTACCCGTGTGCAAAAGGGTTTTTTATCCTAGAATTCAAATCTGTGGATGATAAGGAAATGGTGCTAAAAACGGGGCCCTGGTTCTTTTAAGGGGATTTTTTGTACATGAAACCTTGGTCCCCTTCATTTGATCCACATACAGAGTCTTTTTCTTCTGCATTTTTATGGGTCCGTTTACCTTACCTCCCATTACAGTTTTGGGAAATTGATTGTTTGAAAGAGATTGGCAACAGCTTGGGGAAATACCATGGTCTCTCAAATGAAACAGTTAACTATGAAAATTCAAATTTTGCTCGCTTATGTGTAGAAATGGATGTTTCAAATGGCCTCCCAGTAGAAATATTTCTCAAAGTTGGAAAAAGAAGGTGGCGCCAACCGATAGATTATGAAAAGATTGCATTCAGATGTCGAATTTTCTTTGCTACAGAACATGCTACTACACAATGCAGTAAAAAATGTTTTGGGGAGAATACCAGTGTTGCCCCAAACAACAACCCCTCATGGTGGGTTGGGGCTGAATCCAGACATTATGTTGTTTCACCTTCTATAAAGAATGCTAGTGCCTCCACTCCCTCATTGGAGGAAACTACTCCAGCTCTGGTCCCTTCCCACTCGGCTATGGAAGAATGCAATGTTCAAGTGACTGCGCCTGATTCAAAACAAGACGTTGCTTGCAGTTCTTTTCCCTCTTTGGTGGTCTTCAACTCTGTCTCTTCTTCACCTTCAGTGGCTACTATCGCAGATTGTAACCTTGGATCTTCCTTGTTGGCAGTTTCATGCGTGGGCCAGCATCCTTCATCAGTTGACCATCAGGCTTGGACGGAGGTGAAGAAAAAGAAAACTCCACCTTCAAAACAAAAACATCCAATGTCACTAAGATCCTCAAAGAAAGAAGGAATTCTGGAGGTATAATTTGTGGTCACACCCATTTTTGGGTTGTTGCATGCTCTACTAGGTAAAATCATATTTGTGTTGGTGCACCCCTGGTGGTTAGGGAATGCATTTTTTTGATTGTATTTTTTCGGGAGCTGTCCCCCTTGACAACACTTACCTATAAAAAAAATATAGAAAAAAAAAAAAAAATCATTTTCTCCTAATTTTTTTTCCTAGATAGTCGACTTCAATATCTAGGGCATGGAAAAAAAAAAGAAATTTTGATGTATATTTTTCTCGTGATAACATTTTAAAGTCAAACTAACCCGAATTTGATAGTTTTAAGTTGACATCAACTATTGTTTTTTTTTTCATTTTCAAAAAACAAAATATACCCTTTTGAAGAGGATTCTCTCCTCTAGGGCATCATATATTTTGCAATTTGTTTTATGATGATTTACTATTTTTTATTTAATTTCAACTAAGCCTCTTTTTGACTTTGAACAACTCTATTTTTGTATTATTTTTATATTTATATTATAAATTCCGGATTCAACACTGTGAGCTCTATAAAAGGGTATTTTTATTTTTTATTTAAAAAAAAGTTGATTGAAGAAATATTTAGTAGAAGTAAAAAAAATTTTAGAAATTTGAGAAAAATGGTGACTTCTCCGGGCCATGTCACCGCCATGGATGGATTCAACCGGAATCTCACTGGTCAATCATGTCCAACCTAACCATATTCGACCGTAGTGTTCGACCGATCGTATCTTCAAATAAAACACTAATTTATTCGAATTTTTTTTTTAGATTGTTTCCATTTTCATCAAATGTCTACTGAAACATAAAATGGCCGACTTTTTGATTTTTTTAATTTGATTTTTAGATTTTTCCCATTTTTCGTCTAGTTTTTATTGAAATAACTATTTAAGTCAGCTTTTATTAGTCTTTTTTTTTTGTTTTTTCTATTTTTTATCCACTTTTTAATGAAGTAACTATTTCTATTAGTTTTTGCTCTTAAATACTAAACAACAAGATACTTTTCTAATCATTTGCATTTTTCACAAGCTATCTAGTTGAATAGGAAAATCAAGCATCTAAAACATAATATTTGGTAATTTTTTTTATTTTATTTTGATGTTTATATGTGATCCAAGTGGATCCAAAATACCTAAAAATTTCACAATCTCAGAATTCATCCAAAGAAGCATCAATGTGTAGAGCTTGCTGACATGATCGTGACACAACTTTAATGGGCTCAAAAGGAGTCTGTATGTAGAAGTTATGCTCAGTCAAAGGTTCAATCAAATAGGCGAATCAAGGGTTCAAAAAGGCAAAAAATTGATTGTCTCAAAATGAAACAAAAATAACACCAAGTCATAGTGCTCATCGTGCTAATTCTGGAACTATATTCAGTTTAAAAAATGGAGCTCATATGTGAAAGTTACGGCTGGTCAAAGGTTGGTCAAAATTTTGACTCTAGTTGACTTTGATGACATCAGCAAGCTGACGTGACAGGTGGTGACGTGGTAGGAGTGGTGAGTTGGCACAGACATGGTGGAAAAAGGAATATGGATTAAACCATATTGTTAAAAGAAAACACGTATGGTTTAAAAATTAAAAGATTTTTATGATTTCAAGGAGGATTTAGTGGGATTTTATCCCTTAAAATCCTCTTCCCTTGCCCATAAAACAAGGAGAGGAAAAAAATCCCGTAAACTCATATTTCAACAATTAACCTGTTTAAGCCCAAATTATAATATTTTAAGGGGCTTAAATAAGAATTAAAATAATTCATAAAGATTATTAAAGGAATAAATTCTGAAAGGATTAAAGGCTTGAATTATAAGCCATTCATTTAAAAGGGATTTTATTATTTGTAAGTCCAAAATTATAATGACCCATAGTTAAAGGGGTTCATTTTTTAATTGTATGGCTTAAAATTATAAAAGCCAGAGGGGGATTTATTTTTGAAAGATTAATTTGTTTTACTAACAGGATATTAGTGATTTTTATTGTAAAAGGGGGAAATGGTTGGAATTTTTACTTGTATACAGGAGATATGCAATATTTGCAAAATAATATGGCTAAAACCATATTAGAAAATAAATGTGTATATAAAGGGGTGATTTTTGTAAAGGAATTGGAAATTATTGAGTGGAGAATTTTGTACGATAATTTTCTTGGATAGAATTGTAACAGGGAGAATTATTCAAGTTCATTTTGGGAGAAATAATTCTTTGGAGGAGAATTTACAAGGTGTTTTTGTACACCAAAAATTATAAAAGAGTGAGAGATTGTAGAGAGATTATTGTAGGTTCTTGGAGCTTGGGTATTGTAACAAAGCATAATTTTTCTTGGCGATATCAATAAAGCAGTCCTAGGATTGAGAAGCAGACCTGAAGACGTAGTCCACATTGGATGAACTTCGTTATCAATCTGTGCATTGTGATCCTTCTATTTCTTTGTCTCATTCTTCTCTCTTTTGTCTCAATTTTCTCTCTAGTTTAAATTCAATATATTTGAATTTCTAATTACTTATTTTTTAATTTCAATGGTTAAAAAGCATAATCATGAATTTTGTATTAGAGATCAAGAAATTACTGTAATTAGATTTAATTTACAAGTTAATTTTGTAAACTCTAATTATGGATCAATATGTTCGTTGCTAGATTATTTTATGTTCATGCTTGTATTTTCATTGTGTTTTACTATGAATATTTTGAGCTAATGCTTGGACTAACAAGTGGTGTAGTTGTCGACTATCGAAGACTAATATTGAAAAACTACTAATCTATGGTTTTGTGGGACATTTGGCCAAAGAATTTTTATTTTTGAAACCTATTATCTTTTAACTTAGAACACATTTCAATTGGTGCTTTAAAAGGAACAATTGTCTTCTGCCATATAGATTTAACTAGGGGATGAATGAACATTGTTTGTTATGCTTGAGATGGTAGGGAGTATGCTCTCACCCTGTGGAAACTTGGTGATCAGAAACCAGACCCTTCATCTTTGTATGTGTTTAATCCTATAGAGGGCTTGCCTTGGTGGGAAAAAGTACTCACCCCAAGGGAACGACCCAATCGATAATAGGCTAAAGCCAAGCTACTTCCAGCTAGTATATAAAATGGGTGCTTGAGGAAAGTTCAAGTACCACGAGTGTGAATGTGTTATGCCAACAAGTGAATCCCCATAAACCTTTTAAAGTGTAACCTCTGCAGGTTGGGAATCCTCCTTATCGGAGCTAATCTTGCTACATGTATAACCACTCGAACAGATGCCCTTACTAGACCCCTCTTGTTTGTAGTTGCGAAAATCCTTTTCTATTTGTTGGTGCAACAACGATCGTTGCCAAGGCATCCACATTCTCATAGTTCTTAGTAGAGGTGAAGAGTCTCTCATGGGATATTCATGAGGGCTCAAAGCTTGGTTGAAGCAAGAAGTGAGTGTCATGAAGGGGAGCCAATGTGGCCAAGCTTCTAAGTTACCTACTAAGAATAAGTGCGGATGAGGAAACCCATGTGGAATCTAGTGAATATAGTCCTTTCCAACCTTAGGATTTGTGCATGTACTGTTAAAATAAAAAATTGTGTTTGTTGTCTTGCATGTGTGTTCAAAAATAGACCTAAAACAAGCATCACACCTAGTAATTTGCAACACCTTAAACCTTACAAAATCCCAAAATGTCAAACAACAAAAACATCCAAAATGAACCTACCACTTAGATTTCTTGGGGCTATGAATCCTTTAGTTCTAATCTTTCAATCCTTGCATTCCACCTAGTCCTTGCATATCCATTATTGCTCAAACAAACCTTTAGCTTGCACTTAGACTACTCTTCTTTGGTCTTGAAATCAAACCATTAGCTATCTATCACCTGCATCACTTAAGGTTCATCATCCTTAAGTTAGGGAATATACCATTATCCTTGAGTAGGGAAATCCTTTTAGAGTCCATCATCTCCTACATACCCTCTCTTGATCATTTTTCCTTCTGTCTATCCATCATAACACAAGTAAAACCTTTACATTATAACCAACTTTGGACCTAGAGTTGCCTTTGAGCTCTTGCATTCTTAGCTTGTCATATCATAAAATACCATTTTCATATCCCATCTTAGAATCATATCATTTTATTGCTTCCTAGTCTTAGGTCTCATACATTATCTTACCTTAGATTGAAGATCAGAACAATCACATATGACGCCTAAAACAAGAGCAAACATGTTTCATGAAGAAGGGAACCCTTGGGGAAAAGACTTTGATGGGGAAGATCACATTAGTGTTGCAACTAGTGAAACAAGTGAAATTGAGGATGAAGAGATAACCCAATCTACTATAAATGAAGCTCTTAATGATAATAGATTCACTAAAATTCTTATAGAGGTGGTCAAACGTAACCCACAACAATACTTCAAGTTAAAGAAGAAGATACAAAAGCTACCATGGATCAAATTGATATCCCAAATGATCAAGAAGAGCTGAGCACGATGAATGATAAGGCCATAATACCCTATCAACTAGGATTATCCACTTTTATCAAATCAAGATTTCTCATAGAGGAGAAGATTCCAGACAACAGTTTCCACATACATAATGATGGGTTTACATCTTGTTTTCACTGTAAAAAATAGGCACACCTCCATGATATTAGGGGACACTTTATCCAATACAAACATCAAAAAGTTTGAATGCACATTATTTTTTTATGCAGGTGAATTCAAACCTGAGAAATTTGTGATGGGGAATAAAAATACAAGAACAAGGTTGTATGATCAAAAAAGAGATAGTAGAAATGTGGATGAAATTGAATCTTCTAAAGAAGAACCCATGCAAATTGTTGATGACCAAGGAGTATAGGTACCAGGACAAAATGAAGGTGGTCATAGAAATATTTTCCTTGGTATGGAAAATCTTATAGTGATGGATGAGGAATCCCTTTTTAATAGTATTTCATCTGAAGATGTGTTACCTAAAAGCACAATAAAATTACACTATAAAATAATATGGGATGAATATTTTGAAGAAAAGTCTATAGTTGGAAGAGCACAGTTATTTGCAAAATTATTTAGGAGGAAAGAAATGACCCATGTTTTAGAGTTGTTAGGGGTTGATAATAAGAGAAAGTCATTAGGATCATTAAAGACAAAAATAGTTGAAAACCTGCAAGAAGCATTAAATTCTTTTGAAAACAAGAGTCAAGCTGTTGATTTAAGTGTTGCAAGTAGAGCATTGATGATAGTAATTTCTAGTAAGAAATTGTCACATAGAAGACAAGTTAAAGCAGTTTCTAAATTAATCAATGTTTCTAGGAGAACTGTTCAAAGATATATCAGAAAGAGAAATAAATTGGATGAAAATCTTGAGAATAATTGGGTAAATATTTGCAGGGTTCCCTGAAAAGATAAAATCTCAGAAGATGTAAAGGAGTAGGTGCTTGAATATTGGACCAACCACTCTCATGTTTCTTCCAATAGAAGGGACACTATAAAAATAAAAGGTGCAAATGGTAAAAAAATTTCACATCTGAAACATTTTATAGATACAACTCAAAGTGAGTTTTTTTAAGCATTCAAGCAAGAATTTTTAGATGCGAAGATTTGTCAAAGGATGTTTGAGAGACTATGACCAAGTTTTGTATGTATAAATAAGATACATGAGACTTGTTGTTGAAATCATGTTGAATTTCATCTACACCTTCAGACATATATAAAAGCTATGCTAGTAATCAATCCAAAAATAGTCATCCCTGGAAGTACTTAACACAATTTGTGAAGTCTTTTCTATGCAAAAAATTAGAAGATTCAGATGAATTGAAAGTGCAGTGTATAAAAAATATATGTAATAAATGTGGAAATTTGAAGAATCTTTTACAAGTTGATAGTATTGATCATTCAATGTAATTTATGTGGAAGAGATTTGAATATGAGAAATACTCAACAAAGTTAGGAGTTGAGACCGTAAAATTGTTCTCAAAGAGAGTGAGTTGTCTTACAATGAGTCTATGAACAAATTTTGCAATATCATATATCTGCATATTCAACATTGTCATGGTGCTAGATGGCAAGCTAAGCAATTTTGTGACTCAAAGAATTGATTTCTAGTGGGTTGTATTCTCTCTATTGTTGATTTCTCTGAGAACTATACATTTAGTCCTCAAACTGAGATCCAAAGCCAAAATTATCATTCAGAGCAAGTTGCAATATTTGTACAAGTTTGTTATAGGCATGCCGAAGAACATCTGGATGGTCTACAAAGTAGCAAAGATGAACAAATTATCATCAAAGAGGTTCACTTTTATATCAGTGATGATATAGGTCATGATAGAAGCTATGTAGCCTATTTTTTTGTAATGTTTTTTGAAGACCTGAGATGATGTAAAATAGATGCTTCACAACACTAGATATGGTCCAATAGATGTGCTGGTAAGTGTTGATTAAACTTTTTTTGACATTAAATATACAGTTATTTGTTTACTTAACTTGTTCAGACTTAATTAGTTGTACACATATAGTTTATTTTTACTATCTTGGTTTTAAATGAAATTGGTTGTAATGTCACAGGACAATTTAAGTCAGCAAAAGCTTTTAATTGATTAAGCCAACAACATATTAGACGTGACATAAATTTTTTTTGGAATTTCTATGAGAGTGGACATGGAAAAGGAGATCATGATGGAGTTGGAGCATGTGTGAAGCGTGCACTTCGCCAACATGAACTTGCAAGTAACACCATATGGATTATGAGATTGTCTTTTCCTTTCAACTATAAAACATCTTAACTTGGCATTTCACCAACATGAATTTGCAGGTAATGCCATAAGAAATGCACATGAAATTGTTGAATGGTGCAAAATTCATTTTGCTTCCCATGACTCAATACTCAACACACAAAATTTTTGGGAAGTTAAAGGTACATAAATGAATTTGTTTTATGAATTTCAATGTGTACATGAATTGATTTTCAATTTTATACACTTTTAAAATTTGGATGTTTGAAATTTACAAATATTGATCGATCAACTCTTACTAATTGTCAAACAATTAGTGGTATTGGAAGTTTGCATCAAATCATGATAGTAGGACATAGTAGGCCTCCAATAATTCAAGTGAGAGAAAAATCATTTTTTTGTGTTGATTGCATTGAGAACACTGCAAACACTCTACAATGTGAGAATATTAGAGATGGGTATGTTTTGCAATGGGAAATAAAACAATTAGTGGGCACATCAAACCCTTTTGAAGATAATGACATTCTAGATATCTATGATCCTCTATATTCAGTTGATTGTGAACGTGTATCAAATTTAGTTGTTATAGGTAAATTTTAAATTTTGAAATTGAATTTTATTTCTTACAATTAATTTATATTCTGTATAGATCTAAGTTGAGCATGGTTTACTACATGGTGTGTACAGGAGATATTTTTGTTGTTCTTGCAGATCCTGACAATGTAGAAGGTGTAGATTACTATCTACTAAGATGTACACAACCAAAATGCAAATTGTCATAATCAATGACAGATGATTATGGACAAGAGTATCCTACTAGATTAGTGGTTGTTGAAGGCACATACTATCAAGAAACAAAGATACATACAAATGGCATTATATTTATTGATTGTATGTCAGGTCAAAAGGTTTTACATTATAGTCATTTAGTTATAGCAACAAGATTGAATCTTGAAACTTTACCAAAAAGAGGGTGTGCCAAACAAAGGTGGAGGTTGCCTATTGAAGACCATGAAAATATTTTAGAGATAATAAAAGATAGAGAGGACACAGATTATATGTACCAAGAACTTTAAGATATTTTGTACATATATATTTTCTATGACTTGATACATACATGTAACATTTGGGGATGAGGTCCCCCATTTGTGACCTCACCGGTTCATAGCTCTGGGTCAAAAGCGTTCGCCCCTTGAATAAAAATAAAACATTTGGACCTAAATTTGAAAATATTTTTATTTTATGTTGAATTCAAATAATTTCATTAAATAGTAGCCCATGAAGCTTTCTTTTTTGTGATCTTATTTTCCTATAAAGCTTTCTTAAGGTGATCTTATTTGTGATCTTATTTTCCTATAAAGTTTTCTTAAGGTCGGTTTAACCGCATGTTTGTGGATATCTTTGGTGCATAATTATAACACATAATTTTGATCTTGCTTTTGATGATATAAAAAACACTATAGTTGAGAACACTCTTCACTTAATTCCTAAAACCCTTCCCTTCCTACATTGCATTGTGAAATCATAATGTAAAATGTTAGTCTTAGATAATTTTTAGTCAAATATAGTTAGCTATTATTAGAACTTATTAGATTATATCATGTTGCATGTTTTATGTTGTGATTAGGCCCTATACTTATATTTTGTAGACACAATTGATGTTTTAACTAAGTGTAGGCACATGATATCCAATGATGATTAATATGGAGATGATTAGGTTGGGTAAACATGTATGCTTGAAATCTCCATCTCACTTAATTCAAGTTGTGAGATGAATCCTATGTATCCTTATGAAACCATGATTTGAATTGGTGTCATATCTAGGTTCTTGTGTCATGAATAAATCTATAAAGTGTGTATTTTCTTTATGCATGAGTTATTTATATATTATTACATTTGCATTTTTTTGTCTTCAAAATGTTTTCTTAAGTGTTTTTGAAACATTTAATATTTTATCAAACCAAAAAGACTTTTATTGATTAATGTTTCAGTGAGAATTTATTTTATAATTTAACTATTGTAGGTTGAAAATATATTTTTATTAAATCAAATGCCTTAATAAATTGAGTATCATGCAATTTACTAAATTATTTTATTGACAATAAAATGTGAAAGGTTAAATAGACCCATTTAAAAAGGCTATGCATTAGTCATTGAAATAAAAATGTTTTTATTCATAAATGATGTGGAAAGTTATTAGTCATAATTTAGAAAATGAAAATCTCTAATTGTGGAAAATAACTATTTTGAATGTGAAAGGAGTAAAAAAGTTTAATTAGAGGTTAGGCATTTTTGAGACAAAAGGAAATGCAAAGTTATTTTTGAAACACTTGTCCATTTTCCCTATTTCTCTCTTCCCTCTCCTCCATGGTGTGAGCTATTATTTTGCAAAATTATTGTTTACAAATTTCTTGTGGATTAGGATATTTAGGTTGGATCTAAAAGAGGGTTGCCAAAGGATTGTGTGCATTACATTCAAGAAGGATATTCTTTGTTGTTGAGTGTTTTGATTTGTGAATGTATTATTCTATTTTGATTTATACAAACATGCTTAGATAGTTTTCATATTAAATTTCATCCTTCACCTAAGGAGATTTTATGTCTTTCTATTTGTAGTATGCTATGTTTGAATCAAGATCTATATTTTTACTTGTGAAATTTATATTTGTAAGTTTTTAGATTTGGGAAATTACATTTTATGCTAGATCTATGGATTTTTTTTGCTAAATCATTACCATTTGAAAAGAGTAATCTCCTAATTTGAGTTCTTAGAAGGGTATATTCCATTTTAGGTTTTTATTTATTTTTAACATTGACAATTTTCTAAAATTCATTAATGATGTTTTTGGGAAGTTTGTATGGTTTTTTTTTTTTAAATATCAAAATTGAGTTGTAGACCATATTAAACCTTTTGCTTTGTAGGATGAAAATTCTCCTTATGGAAATGCATTTATCTATCTTTTGGATATGAGTGTCTTTGTTTTTTACCTCAGTTTATGTGTCACAATATTTTAATCACTTTGGACCTTTTGGTGTTAGGATTTAACTCTAGAGTTAGGAGTAGAGTG
>VDFB02286920.1:241593-253120 GCA_007258455.2 Sequoia sempervirens
AGAGGGACTTATCTAGGTAGGGTGGGATGGATAGATAGAGAGAGGAAAGAGAGAGTTACCTAGGTAGGTTTCCAGAGGGAGAGACGTGAGAGAGAGAGGGGGTGGAATGGAGAGAGATGAGAGAAAGGGAGAGATGGAGTGGGAGAGAGTGGGAGGGAGATAGAGAGAGATAGATAGAGGGAGCAAGAGAGGGTGGTAGAGATTGATTGAACAAGAGGTATGTAGAAAGAGGGAGAGGGTATATAGAGACAATTAGAGAGGGAGGGAGAGAGGGAGGGAGAGAGAGGTGAGATGTATAGATAGAGACAAAGTGATAGGGGTTGAGGGTATAGGGTTGAGGGATTAGGGTAAAGGACCTATAGGGTTGATAGTTTATAGGGTATTAGGATTTAAGGGTTGAGGGTTGAGGGATTAGGGTCGATGGTAGAGGGTATTTGGTTGAGGGTATAGGGTAGAAGGTTTAAGGGTTTAGGGTTAAAGGGTTTAGGGTTAAGGGTTTAGGGTTGAGGGTAGAGGGTTTAGGGTATAGGTTTGAGGGTATGTGGTTGAAGGATTAGGTTGAGGGTCCAATGTAAAGGGTAGAGGGTATAGGGTTTTAGGGTTTAGGGTTTAAGGATTGAGGGTTGAAGGATTAACGGTTGAGGGTTGATAATTGAGGGTTGAGGATTTAATGTATAGAGTAGAGGGTAGAGGGTTGAGGGTTTAAGGGTTGAGGGTTGAGAGTTGAGGGTTTAAGGTTGATGGTAAAGGATTGAGGGTATAGGGTATAGGGTCAAGGGATTAGGGTTGAGGATCCAATGTATAGGGTAGAGGGTATTGGGATTATGGATTAGGGTTTGAGGGTTGAGGGTTGAGGGTTTAGGGTTGAGGGTTGAGGGTTGAGGGTTGAGGGTTTAAGGGTTGAGGGATTAAGGGTTGAGGGTTTAGGGATTAGTGTAGATATTTGTCTTGGATTTAAGGGTCTAAGGGTTGAGGGATTAGGGTTTAGGGTAGAGGGTATTGGGTTGAGGGTAGAGGGTAGAGGGTAGAGGGTTTAAGGGTTGAGGGTTGAGGGTTTAGGGTTGAGGGTTGAGTGTTTAAGGGTTTAAGGGTTCAGGGTTTAGGATTGAGGGATTAGGGTAGAGAGGGAGGGATGTATGGATAGAGAGATGGAGAGAGAAGTGAGATAGAGAGAAGGAGAGAAGAGGAGGGAGGGACATACATATATGAGGGTTGAGGATCCAATGTATAGCGTAAAGGGTATAGGGTTGATGACCTATAGCA
This sequence comes from Sequoia sempervirens, assembly GCA_007258455.2. Classification (NCBI taxonomy): domain Eukaryota; kingdom Viridiplantae; phylum Streptophyta; class Pinopsida; order Cupressales; family Cupressaceae; genus Sequoia; species Sequoia sempervirens. The sequence continues at coordinate 242,857 of VDFB02286920.1, forward strand.
TTGAGGGATTAGGGTATTGGGTTGATGGTATAGGGTTGAGGGATTAGGATTGAGGATACATATGGTTGAAGCATTGGGGTTAAAATTCCAATGTATAGGGTAGAGGGTATCGAGGTTGAGCGTTTAGGGTTTGAAGGTTGAGGATTGAGGGATTAAGGGTTGAGGATTGAGATTTGAGGTTTGAGTGTTTAATGTATAGGGTAGAGGGTAAAGGGTTTAAGGGTTGAGGGTTGATATTTTAAGGTTGAGGGTAGAGAATTGAGGGTATAGGGTTGGGGGTTAGGGTTGAGGGTCTAATGTATAGGGTAGAGGGTATAGGGGTTGAGGGATTAGGGTTTAAGGGTTGAGGGATTAAGGGTCAAGAGGGTTGAGGGATTAGGGTAGAGAGTTTACTAAGTGGGTTTAAGGGTTTAATGGTTGAGGGATTAAGGTTGAGGGTAGAGCTTAGAGGATTGAGGGTAGAGGGTAGAGGGTTTAGGGTTTATGTTTGAGTGTTTAAGGGTTTATAGGGTGGAGGGTGTAGAGGGTAGAGGGTTTAAGGGTTAAGGGTTTAAATTTGAGGGTAGAGGATTGAGGGTATAGGGTTGGGGGATTAGGGTTGAGGGTCCAATGTATAGGGTAGAGGGTATAGGGGTTGAGCGATTAGGGTTTAATGGTTGAGGGATTAAGGGTCAAGAGGGTTGAGGGATTAGGGTAGAGAGTTTACTAAGTGGTTTTAAGGGTTTAAGGGTTGAGGTATTAGGTTTGAAGGTAGAGGGTAGAGGATTGAGGTTAGAGGGTAGAGAGTTTAAGGGTTTAGGGTTTAGGGTTGAGTGTCTAAGGGTTTATAGGGTAGAGGGTAGAGGGTTTAACGGTTGAGGGTTTAAGGTTGAGGGTAGAGAATGAAGCGTCAAAAGGACTGAGGGATTAAGGTATAGAGTTTACTAAGTGGGTTTAAGGGTTGATGGATTAGGGTAGACAGTTTACAAAGTGGGTTTAAGGGTTTAAGGGTAGAGGGTAGAGGATTGAGGGTAGAGGGTAGAGGGTAGAGGGTTTAAGGGTTGAGGGTTTAGGGTTTAGGGTTGAGTGTTTAAGGGTTTATAAGGTAGAGGGTAGAGGGTATAGGGCTTAAGGGTCGAGGTTTTAAGGGTTGATAGTTTAAGGGTTGAGATTTTAAGGTTGAGGTTAGAGGATTGAGGGTATAGGGCTGGGGGATTAGGGTTGAGGGTCTAATGTATAGGGTAGAGGGTATATGGTTTGAGGGATTATGGTTCAAGGGTTGAGGGATTCAAGGTCAAGAGGGTTGAGGGATTAGGGTAGAGAGTTTACTAAGTGAGTTTAAGGGTTTAAGGGTTGAGGGATTAGGGTAGAGGGTAGAGGGTAGAGGATTAAGGGTAGAGGGTAGAGGGTTTAAGGGTTTAGGGTTTAGGGTTTAAGGTTGAGTGTTTAAGGGTTTATAGGGTAGAGGGTAGAAGGTAGAGGGTTTAAGGGTTGAGGTTTTAAGGTTGAGGGTAGAGGATTGAAGGTATAGGGTGTGGGGATTAGGTTTGAGGGTCCAATGTATAGGATAGAGAGTATAGGGGTTGAGGGATTAGGATTTGAGGGTTGAGGGATTAAGGGTCAAGAGGGTTGAGGGATTAGGGTAGAGATTTTACTAAGTGGGTTTAAGGGTTTAAAGGTTGAGGGATTAGGGTTGAGAGTAGAGTGTAGAGGATTGATGGTAGAGGGTAGAGGGTTTAAGGGTTTAGGGTTTAGGGTTTAGGGCTGAGTGTTTAAGGGTTTATAAGGTAGAGGGTAGAGGGTAGAGGGTTTAAGGGTTGAGGGTTTAAGGTTTAGGGTAGAGGATTAAGGGTCAAGAGGGTTGAGGGATTAAGGTAGATAGTTTACTAAGTGGGTTTAAGGGTTTAAGGGTTGAGGGATTAAGGGTCAAGAGGGTTGAGGTATTAGAGTAGAGAGTTTACTAAGTGGGTTTAAGGGTTTAAGGGTAGAGGGTAGAGGGTAGAGGATTGAGGGGTGGGGTGAGGTGGGAGGGTGGGGTGAGGTGGGGTTTAAGGCTGGGGTTTAGGGTTGATGGTTTACTAGGGTTTAGGGTTGATTGTTTAAGGGTTTATAGGGTAGAGGTAGAGGGTAGAGGTTTAAGGGTTGGCCAGTTCAAAAGGTTGAGGGTATTATATGGTTGAGGGTATATGGTTGGGGATTAGGGTTGGGGGTCCAATGTATAGGAGATTAGAATTATAGAGGTTGAGGGATATGGTTTGTAGTTGTTGATGGATTAAGGGTCAAGAAGGGTTGGGGATTAGGGTGGGGGTTTACTAAGCAGGTTTAGGTTCAAGGGTTCAGGGATTAGGGTTGGGGTGGGGTGGGGATTGAGGGGTAGAGGGGTAGAGGGGGTTTAAGAGTTGAGGGTTGAGTGTTTAGGGTTTATAGGGTAGAGGGTGGAGGGTAGAGGGTTTAAGGGTTGAGGGTTTAAGGTTTAGGGTAGAGGATTGGGGGTATAGGGTTGGGGGATTAGGGTTAAGGGTCCAATGTATAGGGTAGAGGGTATAGGGGTTGAGGGATTAGGGTTTAAGTGTTGAGGGATTACGGGTCAAGAGGGTTAATGGATCAAGGTAGAGAATTTACTAAGTGGGTTTAAGGGTTTAAGGGTTGAGGGTTGAGGATTTAGGGTTGGTATTTAGGTTTATAGGGTGGGGTAGAGGGTAGAGGGTTTAAGGGTTGAGGGTTTAAGTTTGAGGGTATAGGGTTGAGGGTATATGGTTGGGGTATTAGGTTTGAGGGTCCAATGTATAGGGTAGAGGTTATAGGGGTTGAGGGATTAGGGTTTAAGAGTTGATGGATTAAGGGTCAAGAGGGTTGAGGGATTAGGTTAGAGAGTTTACTAAGTGGGTTTAAGGTTTCAAGGGTTGAGGGATTAGGGTAGAGGGTAGAGGGTTTAATGGTTTAGGGTTTAAGGGTTGAGGGTTTAGGGTTGAGGGTTGAGTTTTTAAGGGTTTATAGGGTTGAGGGTTTAAGGGTTGAGGGTTTAAGGTTGAGGGTATAAGATTTTGGGTATAGGGTTGGGGGATTAGGGTTGAGGGTCGAATAAATAGGGTAGAGGGTATAGGGGTTGAGGGATTAGGGTTTAAGGGTTGAGAGATTAAGAGTCAAGAGGGTTGAGGGATTAGGGTAGAGATTTTACTAAGTGGGTTTAAGGGTTGAGGATTTAGGGTTTAAGGTTGAGTGTTTAAGGGTTTATAGGGTAGAGGGTTTAAGGGTTGAGGGTTTAAGGTTTAAGTTAGAGGATTGAGGGTATAGGGTTGGTGGATTAGGGTTGAGCATCCAATGTATAGGGTAGAGGTTATAGGGTTTGAGTGATTAGGGTTTAAGGTTTGAGGGATTAAGGGTCAAAATGGTTGAGGGATTAGGTTAGACAATTTACTAAGTGTGTTTAAGGGTTTAAGGGTTTAGGATAGAGCATAGAGGATTGAGGGTAGAGGGTAGAGGGTTTAGGGGTTTATGGTTTAGGGTTGAGTTTTTAAGGGTTTATAGGGTAGACGGTAGAGGGTAGAGGGTTCAAGGGTTGAGGGTTTAAGGTTGAGGGTAGAGGATTAAGGGTGAAGAGGATTGAGGGATTAGGGTAGATAGATTACTAAGTGGGTTTAAGTTTTTAAGGGTTGAGGTATTAAGGGTCAAGAGGGGGTGAAGCCACAATAGTGTTTTACAATTGAATTGAGGAAGGAAATCTCACAAAAAATGAATGCATGGCAAAAAAAATTATTTTAGGGGTTCGTATGAACCTATTGGTTCGACCGAACCAATTAGGGGTTCGGTAGAACCTAGGTTCGACCGAACCCTCTTAATACTTTCCTGCCAAAAAAAGCCATCAAAACCCCTTACAGAAGGGGGGTTCGAATGAACCCTAGTTTGAGCGAACCCCTAGGGGTTCACTCGAACCACTAGGGGTTCGTTTGAACCCCCTTTATTCCTCATCCCCTCCTGAGACAAAAAAAAATTGAATTTTGGCACTTTGGAGCTCGGTTTGAGGATGAAAATGGAGGAATATTCACACACCCAACTGGAATCAAGTAGTCCTTAGAACAATCTATCCAATGAATATAATTTTAATATGTTTTGTTTTTATTATGTATTTATTTTTTTAATTTTATTAAACATAGGTTTTTCATTGAAAATGAAGGTCTATGTTCTGCACATGTGGAAAAATAGCAAATTATATCAAAAAAAAAATTTAAAAATATGAGTGCACCAGATATTGAAATCCTTGATCCAATAGAAAAAATAAATTTGAATTTCGATATATACAAAAAAGTTATGCATTATCACGGTCGCTATGTCTGAATTGTAATTGGTTTGACTTTGAAACTTGATTAAAGAAACAATATTCAATAAAAACTATCTAACCAAGTGGAAGCACTAGATATCAGAGTTATAAATCTAAATTCACAAGAATTATAATTTTATCCTTCATGGAAAAAAAAAGTTATGTGTTATACGGTGTGTGTCACTTTTTAAAAATGTTTTTTTTGAAAAAAAACTAGTTTTCGTGGGAGATGGAAAAAGAAGTGGAATTTGATTCTAAAAAATTTGAAAAAAATATTTTTAGAATCTACAAGAAAAATGTGATAAGAGTCTAGTTTGCATCATCTTCAAATTCTTCACGATTTAGCCGCTATAGGTGCTCGAATGTGAAGATTTAGTTTAAAAAAATAATTTCAGTGTCCAATTTGGCCAAAAATTGTAAACCACTATTTTGGGATCACTCGAGGGTTGAGGGATTAGGGTAGATAGTTTACTAAGTGGTTTTAAGGGTTTAAGGGTTGAGATATTAGGGTTGAGGGTAGAGGGTAGAGGATTGAGGGTAGAGGGTAGAGATTTTAAGGGTTTAGGGTTTAAGGGTTGAGTGTTTAAGGGTTTATATGGTAGAGGATAGAGGGTAGAGGGTTTAAGAGTTGAGGGTTTAAGGTTGAGGGTAGAGGATTGAGGGTATAGGTTTGGGGAATTAGGGTTGATTGTTCAATGTATATGGTAGAGGATATATGGGTTGAGGGATTAAGGGTCAAGAGGGTTGAGGGATTAGGGTAGATAGTTTACTAATTGGGTTTAGGTTTTAAGGGTTGAGGGATTATGGTTGAGGGTAGAGTGTAGAGGGTAGAGGGTTTAAGGGTTTAGGGTTTAAGGGTTGAGGGTTTAGGGTTTATGGTTGAGTGTTTAAGGGTTTATAGGTAGAGCGTAGAGGGTAGAGGGTTTAAGGGTTGAGGGTTTAAGGTTGAGGGTATAGGGTTGTGGGTATAGGGTTGGAGGATTAGGGTTGAGGGTCCAATGTATAGGGTAGAGGGTATAGGGGTTGAGGGATCAGGGTTTAAGGGTTGAGGGATTAAGGGTCAAGAGGTTTGAGGGATTAGGGTAGAGATTTTACTAAGTGGGTTTAAAGTTTTAAGTGTTGAGGGATTAGGGTTGAGGGTAGAAGGTAGAGGATTGAGGGTAGATGGTAGAGGGTAGAGGGTTTAATGGTTTAGGGTTTAGGGGTTGAGGGTTTAGAGTTTAGGGTTGAGTGTTAAAGGGTTTATAGGGTAGAGGGTAGAGGGTAGAGGGTTTAAGGGTTGAGGGTAGAGGATTGATGGTATAGGGTTGGGGGATTAGGGTTGAGGGTCCAATGTATAGGGTAGAGGGTATAGGGGTTGAGGGATTATGGTTTAAGGATTGAGGGATTAAAGGTCAAGAGGGTTGAGGGATTAGGGTAGAGATTTTACTAAGTGGGTTTAATGGTTTAAGGGTTGAGGGATTAGGGTTGAGGGATTAGGGTTGAGGATAAAGGGTAGAAGGTTTAATGGTTTAGGGTTAAAAGGTTTAGGGTTAAGGGTTTAGGGTGTAGGGTAGAGGGTTTAGGGTATAGGTTTGAGGGTATATGGTTGAAGTATTAGGTTGAGGGTCCAATGTAAAGGGTAGATGGTATAGGGGTTGAGGGTTTAGGGTTTAACAATTGAGGGTTGAGGGATTAAGTGTTGAGAGTTGAGAATTGAGGGTTGAGGCTTAATGTATAGGGTAGAGGGTTTAACGGTTGAGGGTTGAGGGTTGAGGGTTGAGGGGTGAGGGTTTAAGGCTGAGGGTAGAGGATTGAGGGTTGGGAGATTAGGGTTGAGGGTCCAATGTATAGGGTTGTGGGTATAGGGGTTGAGTGATTAGGGTTTAAGGGTTGAGGGTAGAGGGTAGAGGGTTGAGAGTTTAAGAGTTTAGGGATTAAGGGTTTAGGGATTAGGGTAGAGTTTTCTTGGATTTAAGGGTTTAAGGGTTGAGGGATTAGGGAACTTAGGGTAGAGGGTAGAGGGTAGAGGGTATAGGGTAGAGGGTAGATGGTTTAAGGGCTTAGGGTTTAGGGTTTAGGGTTTAGGGTTGAGTGTTTAAAGGTTTAAGGTTTGAGGTTTTAGGATTGATGGATTAGGGTTAAGAGGGAGGGATGGATGGATATAGAGATGGAGGGAGAAGTTAGATAGAGAGGAGAGAAGAGGAGGGAGGGACATAGATATATGAGGGTTGAGGATTCAATGTATAGGGTAGAGGGTTGAGAATAGAGGGTATAGGGTTTACGACTTGTAGGGTTGATGGATTAGGGTATGGGGTTGAGGGTATGGGGTTGGTAGATTAGGGTTGAGGTTACATATGGTTGAAGGATTGGGGTTGAGAGTCCAATGTATAAATTGGGGATATTAGAGTTGAGGGTTTAGGAGTTATCGGTCGCGTCGAATCAGGTCAGGGTCAGAATTAAAGGATTCAGGATTCGATTCAGGGTCGGTCAAATAAAGTCAATCAAAATCAAAAATCAATCATCAATGTCGTCGCATCAGGCAAAGTCCGTCAAAATCCCTAAAGGATCCGGAAATCGGCGAAATCGAAAATCAGGATTCCAGGGTCTAAGGGTCAATCAAAATGAAAAATCAGGATTCAGGGTCGGCTCGAAGTCCATCAAAATCAAAAGAGACAAACAAAATCATCATCCGATCGCGTCAGAACAAATTTCACAGAGAGAGAGAGGGAGTGGGAGAGAGATAGGAGTGAGTGAGGGTATAAGGGTTAAGGACAGAGGGTAGAGGGGAGAGATATATAATTAGGGTTTAAGGATAGAGGGGAGAGAGATATAATTAGGCTATAGAGGGTATAGACAAAGAGAGAAAAGAAATATGTTAAAAAACCAACTTTCTCATAACGCGAACACATTTTAAAGTAGAGATATGGCCATTTTAGCAAGAAATAACGTGCTCGCGTTATAACGCAAACACATTTTGAATTTCTGTAAAAATGGTAAAAATCTCAATATACCTGTGATCTCAAGGCCCACATTTTTCATATTCTCCTAGTTCTATGCATGCTCTAACAAAAAGTAGCTTTTTGATGATGTTGTGAAGTGTGCATGCATGTTTTTCACATTCCATCAACTTTTTCATGATCTTTCCACCACCTTTGCATGAAATAACAGAGTTTTCACATTGAAAGGCATATAATATCGATTCAAGTTTTAATTCTAGTGAAAATTGATATACAATTGACATTTGGAGGGGAAAAAGCTTTTGAAAAAGTCAAATTGTTTATGAATTTGAAAAAATAAGAAGCAAAGGATACATAATTGGGTAGAACTCCTCCATTCGAAACTCTGGTTTTTTAGGTATGTGAAGTCTTTACACATTTCCTTTCACTCTATTATGGCTTGCTTTCATTTTTGTTATTTCACATATTCCATGTTGATCATTGTTTGTTTGTCATTATAACCTTAGGATGTCAATGCACATTTTAAATTACACAATTCTATACAGTTGCCAATTACATTTTTAAACCACATCTCTTTAAGGCATTTTGTTATTTAATAATTGACTTACCTTGTGTATGCTTCCACATTTTGTACACACATATATATGACATAAGTTTTAAGGAAGTAAAATAAAACATCATTTCTCATTCCTTTATTATGGATGTGCATACCACTCTCCAAAGCTTTCATTGAGGTATTTTGTCAAGCAGTTATACCAACCAACTGATTGCCTTGTCTATGCTACCAAATTTTCCATACATATCTCTAAAAAATTGGAATATACTCCTCCCACATTGATAGCTCTTTGAAGCTATTTTGGTTTTCATCTTTATTTCCAAATTACCTAATCACTAATGCTACCTCATCATCTATGTTGTGATATATTTTAAATGTTTCCTTGATTAGTCTACCTACAAGGGATTCTAACCCTTCTCTCCATTGTTTCAAGACTCTTTATTCAAGGCTAAGTTAGCAACATGGGGAAAGGTTCATCCTATCTTGCAAATAATCTACCAAAAAAAACAAACCATCAAGGGTACTTTTGACCCTAAACACAACTTGAGAAGATCAATTGACAATTCACCAAAAACTCATTTCAACTCTCAACAAAAACCCTTCATCTTCACTTCATTGCTATAAAGCATAAAATCATCAAACTTGTCTCCAAAACTTTATCAAACTCAAAAAAATCTCAACCATCATCATTCTAATAGGAACAAAGCAAAAATCTGATTAGGAAACTCTGAATTCATCCATTCATTCAACATGCACCAATTTACCATTCAAAGCAACTTGCTCCACAAGGGAAAATGACAACAAACCAACCATTCATGCTTCTAATCTTTTATTAGACTTCCAAGAAACTGTAATCATCATGCTTTACATTGAAATAAACCAAATACCTTGTGAGAAAACTCTGAAACATTCAATATTGATCAACATGCATACTCAAGTCACCAATTTGCATCATGGTTCCACATTACTCCAAACACCAAAACAAAAAATTTGCTTTCTAAAATTCTTCCAAGAATTAAGACATATCTACCAACATCACTTAGAAAAATTCAAACCAAAATCCATCACTCAAATCGATTTTTGTACAAAATTACTCTTTCTAGCAGTCAAGGCACGAAATTCCTAGTAGGTTTCCAAACTGATAAATTGGGTGTTTCTCTTAACCCACCTTGAACCTTTACAAAAAAAAGCATATTCAAGAACCCTTTTCAACCTTATTTAACATACTTGAACATCAAGGTATGTTACTTCAAAAAATATATCAACAAAAATGATTGTCCCACTGTAGAATGCACCAAATTAGGTCAATTTTGTGAAGCAACTATCAACAAAACAACTCCAAACCATTAAATAACCTTGGATAGCATTGAGAGATGGTTCAAAAATTTTATTTCACCAACTTTTAGAGATAGAAATACTCGATAATGCACTATGTTGTAAAACCATCATTCTATGTCATCATTATCTAGATACGATAGGGGTTTATAGGAAATATACCTTCCCAGCCTTATTTAACTTAACCTCTACTTCAAAAATGTTTCAAATGATCTGCACAAACTGTAGAAACCAAATTTGAACCATCTTGTAAGAATCTACGACAAATTCCAATATGGAGCCATCATTTTCCATGGTAAAACTCAAAAATTCTTGAGAGGGCAGCAACAAAACTTCATATCCTTGCCTGCCCCTGCACTTACACAGTCAAATTGAAAATAAAATAATTCAATCCATTCCACTGATCTAACTAACCCTACATTGGTGGAATGGTAGATTAACTCTTTAATGGACTCTCAAAACCCTTGTTTGAGGGTTTTAAAATTCTTTACTGTAAAAATGCTCCCAAAGCCCTGAAACTTAATGGAATGCCCTCAAAATTCTTCCAGAAAGGTGATAACACTTTAATCTACAAGATCCAATCAATAATATAACCTAAGAGGTACTTGTATAGTCTATGTACAAACTAAATAATGGAAAAGAAAACACAAGAAATTTTGAACAAGGTACTTTTATTTTCTATTTTCTTTCAAGAATACAAAAATACCACTTTGCTTGCCTTCTCCAAGCCTTAAATATATTTTTACATCATTTATAATGACTACCCCCTCATCTTCAACTGAATAACTACCTTTTCTAACAGGATGACTCTTCATCTTCTACAATTTTGTAATTGTGCAACTTTTGCAATTTTTGCATCTTTACAACAAATGACAACTTTTGTGCAATTTTGACTCTTTTAACCTCCTAGGGACCTATCAAAGATTCAATTACATTTGAATGGGCCCTCACATGGCCGTTTTACAATGCTTTCATGGTGAACATACAAATTTCATGAAATTGCCTATTGGAGGCATACTATGCACAAGGTGCTCCTGCACCAGGGCAACATATGCCTCATAGAAATGGGGTCTCATAGTGATGTACATCACCATGAGATCCCATTTCTATGAGGCATACACTACCCCTACCTTCTCA